>VWPW01026201.1:0-53218 GCA_013389825.1 Crypturellus undulatus | reverse complement strand
CCTTCCCTTCCCTTCCCTTCCCTTCCCTTCCCTTCCCTTCCTATAACTCTTCCTAAAGATGTTTCCATTCCTACAGCTTTGGTTGTGCCAGGAGGTTTGCATGAAACATGTGGCTCCGTGTCTTCTGGAGCAAAACAGCGTCCGCTATGGTCACAAGGACAAGGCAGCAGAGCCAAAACCTTTAGACAAATCTATCCGTGCTTACAGGTTTGGCAGGGCTAAATCTGAGCACGGCAGATCTGCATTACACCTGGCCTCTAGAAACAAGTTTCTTAAATTCTTCTGAAGAAAAAGCAAGACAGTTTGCATGGGCCAATTTCCAGCTGCTTCTGGAAAATTTCATTCTGAGTGCAAGATAAGAATAGTTGTATTATTCGACCAAGATCCATCCCATATTCACTGCAATTAATACAGCTCTTCTTGCTGACATCAAAAGGCTCTGATTCAAACTTATTGAGAAAGCTATAATAAAAAACAATAGTTTTTACAAGTAAAATCTGCAAGAGCACAAATATTTTTAAATTTTTAGGTAGCTCAGAAAATCCAGTTATGACTCATTTCATTGTGCTTGACAACTCCATACATCCTGCTCCTTTTTCCCCAGAAAACATTTTGCTCTTCCGCTGGCGAGCAGCGCGATTTCACTAATAGAAAGCTTTTCATAAAAGGAACTTACTCAAGGCTATTCGTTGTGAAGCACTACACTCATTTTGTATTTATGGTAATATTTAAAGAAATATGCTGCCCTAATGCGTTTCCAGGACCCTGGAGTGTTGCACAGAGTGCAGAGAGGGCTCCCAGGCATCTTCATTAAGAGACGCAGATTAACATGGCAGAGCAGCCAGAAGAGGAACGTGTGGAGATCTTGCTGGAATGACACTCCTTATGTGATAGAGATGCCAGAAATAACCATTAAAAAGTCTTTAAAAAAAATAAATAAATAGACACAGAGAAAGCAACTACAGCAGCAGGGGAATTACAAAGTCTCCCTGTTTAAGCATGTGAGTTTATATTGCAGCCACCAGAAAAGCCACCAGTCCCAAACAAACGGGAGGCACAAGGAGCACTCACAGCACCACTAATTGTGCCCTGCACAAATTCATCCGAGGTCGAAAGAAACCCTCCGGCCATTTGTTTAATCAGTGAGACCAAGAGCACTTCAGTAATTCTCCTCCAGTTCTTTGGGAGATTCGAAGGGAATAGGGCTGGGGTGGTAATTATGGCAATATCGCTATACCTCAAAGGACAGTAGTCCAGCAAAACATTATTTATTTAATAAAAGAAATAAAATATTAATTTCCTCATCCTGGCAAAGTAAATATATTGAGCATTTTCTGTTGCATTTATATTGAGGTTATCCAAGGGGATTGCAGATTCGGTCCTATTAATAATAGATAAAAATGAGATTCTCTTCCATAGTTCAGAAAGGTGCACGAGGCTTCACAAACACAGAGCAGCTCCCTGCTCCGAGCGCGCAAGAGCAGCAGGACACGGAGGTGACTCTTGCAACGGGCTGGGAATGGGCTTGTTGGGAGTCAGGAGGGTGATATCAGTGCTGGCCAAGAGGGAAGAAGTCATGGGAATGGGTAGGGTGGGATGGGAGAACAGGACCAGAACAAACGGCAGGTCAGGCTAGAGAGGAAGGCTCCCGTGGGCCTCAGTGCGGATGGAAGGACAGATGTTCAAGGAGGAGGATTAGGTTTGGAAGACAAGGTTGGGAAGAGGATTTTCCCGTTGTTGAAAAAGAGAGAGCCAAAAGACTGCAGTTTTCAAAAACAGATGCTAAAATTCTGGTCAAGAATCCAGAAGCACAAAAGTGGAATAAGGACAGGCTTAAGGGGTCTGAATGACAGACCAGGGATTCGATGCTGGCAGGGTGAGAAGATAAGCAGACTTGACATGAACGCTAAGCTGGAGCCTCGGAAGACCAAAGCCCAGCCTTGTCACTGTGGAGAAGGACGGGACAGCAGGAAGGAAAATGCCTGAAAACCCAAGGTTGTGAGTGAGCGCGAGCGGGTGCTGCACGGTGCTGTTCTGCGCTCCGAACGCAGCAGCGTCCTGCGCCTGAGCGAGGAGGCCAAACTGCACCAAAAAGCAATACAAAACACCCCAAAGTGACGAAATCTCCCACAGCAAAGCAGCCTTCCCCTCGGGAAGGTGACACAGACCCCGCGTGCTGTATTCCCTGTGATGAGTTGCCAACTGCAAGGTCCTGAGCTGCCACCAGTCAGGAAATGACAACACTAACACACACAGCGGAGCCTCGGAAGACATGATAACCACAAGAGCAGCATTTGCTGAAATCCTTTGGATTCTGCAGCCCACTCTGCTTTCCACATTGTCACTTACTATAAAACCAATAGATCTAAGAAAGCCAGGCAGGAGGCAATCTGCACACACAACAGAGGCTGATCTAATCATTCATCTCAGCTACGGATAACGGATCTTAACTTATCAGAAAGAAAACTTAAAAGAGTATTCAAGGCAGAACCCCCAAAAGTATAACTATGTTATGTATACAAATTTATATTAAGATTAAAGTAGAAGAAATCGATTCATCCATCAAAATCAGGTTCTATAATTCAGTGAGTTTCAAAAATAGAATTTAATTGCATGAAATTGTGCTCTGATCCATGGGCTTCCGTGGACAAATGTAATTACTGCCTGTTGTAAGCAAGTGAAGTGATGTGCGAGAAGCGAGTTCAAAACACCTTGTTTGTGGACAACAACATCTCGTCCCAAAATGCACAAAATGCACCTCACATTCACAGCAAACACACTTGGGCTGGTGATATGATTTAGAGAAATCAGAAAAATCCCACTGAAACCGGTGATGCTGTGCCGCTCTGTGAGGGTATCCGCTGAGAGCCTGGCTCACTGCTTTCCTTAAAATAAGACATTGCTTCATTTGGAAAAGTTATTTATTCTACCTTTCAAAAAGCATTTTTATCAACATGAAAATATTTCTATTCTTTTTTATATATACAAAAAATATTTCTAAATAAAAGGCATAGTTCATTGAACAAGCTGCATTTTTCATAAAACCATAATTATTACTATTGACTCTCAGATTCATTGTCAGCCTCCTTACTGTCACCCAGCACAGACACTGCCGCAGCTGGTGCAGGTTAAGCAGAGAGGGCAGGNTTCTAAATAAAAGGCAAAGTTCATTGAACAAGCTGCATTTTTCATAAAACCATAATTATTACTATTAACGGTAGGATTCTTTGAGTCATTTTCATTACCTGTCACCCAGCACAGACACTGCTGCAGCTGGTGCAGTGTCTGGAGCGAGGGCAGGTGCCCAGGGCAGGTCTATGCAGTGCCCACGGGCATCCAGGAGCCCACACGGCCTCGCTGGGCATCGGGTGATGGAAGGGGAATGGCACCAGCCGAAAGCAAATCTGCTGATATTCCTGCACTGGGAGAAAATGCAGAGGTGGCTTCCTCTGCTCTCCATGGGGAAAGAAAAGAAAAACAGAAAAATTCTGAGTGTAAAACCAGGAGATTTGCAGCAATTTGCTGTTCTTCATCAACTGTAATTAGTTACAATGATTTGAAGTTATAGTGTTAGATAAACACGGATCTCGTTGCTGTTTAGCACTCCAAGAAACAGCTGGTTGGTGTAGTTGCACTTCTCCCCTCATGTGTATAAACCCTTCCCCTTGTCCTCGTGTGGGCTGCGTGATGAATTAGTTCCTACTCCTGCACTTCAGGACAATTCAATCTGACTGCAAGTGCTCAAGGTAAGCTCAGAATTTGACCTATCTACCAAATGCAATATAAAAACAGCATTAAAACAGCTTCCCATATGCAAACAGTTTGGATGAGGCTCTGCTATTTATCCTTGCAGTAACAGTACACTGCACAGCACTGGGGGCTTTAGCTGTTACCATGCAAAGTCCTTATTTTAAGGGAAGCCTTATAGAAGCAAACTGCCATTTCATATTATTTCTTACAGATATTGCATTTCTCCCTTCTCTATACTCTGTCAAAATATTTGCATTCAAGTGCATTTGACTGAAAATTTGGTAAAGGAAAGGGAGTGACTTTCATCAGTTTGTTTTCAATTCACTGAACAGGTAGATTAGTGAAGGAAACAGCACAAGATATAACAGCACAAAACATTGAGAAACTCACCAACAATTGCCTCCCCTCAGAATTAAAGGCTTTCGACCTCTCCTTGTAAATGGCTTAAGGGAAAACAGAACTTTAATAATGATGCTTCACTTGCATCAACACACCACACACGGTGATCTCACTAATGCTGTGTCACAGGGCAGTGACACATCAAGCTTTTAATAAACACAAGACTGGAGGGCCATCACAAAGGAAAAACGACATTTTTGCTTTAAAAGGATATTTTTGCTTTAAAATGTATAGGTAAAATGAAGGCCAGTGCCTTCCTCTTTTACTGGAAAGAAAATCAATGGTGAAGAAGGAGGGCTGCAAGGAAAAGCATGGGGGAGAGGCCTCACGCCTCTTCTTTCAGTAGCCTGGAGTTGTCCAGCCTCTGCCTGCCCCAAACACAGATAGATTTGGGGGAACAGATGGGTGCAAGATCGCTTTACCAGACCTTCGGACCTGACAAATGTAGACACCACCCAACAACGATGGATAAAATCCTTTCCACTGCTTAAACAGAGCTTGTGGTATCCAACAGGTCATGAAATACCTTCTCTCCTGCTTGACCTGCTCCATTCATGGCCAAACTGTGCACTGATGCTTGCAAAGTGCTGGAGACCAACCAGCACCTCTGCCCTGACCCGTTGGCACTGCCACGGTGCAGCTGCTGGTGGTCATTCTCAGCACCGCTCAGCTCCCATCCAAACCACTTCTGTGCTAGTGCAGCAGGATCAGCACAGCTGTTGCTGCTGTGATATAAGTTTAGGCTTAAAGAAGCAAAACTGTGGCCATAGTTTATATCAGACTGGCTAAACCAGCAACGTGATAATAGGATTGCGGTCCAATGCTTTCCCTCTTTTTCCAGTTTCTTATTCCTTGAATGAAAAGGATACTCTCTGCTTCCAAATTCGTGTCTCTCATTTTCATCCACTTTCCATATGGTAAAATTCCACTTTACCCTAAATTACTCCTTCCACTCTCCAGATGGATCAAACTCTTTGGCTCTGAACTACCTGCAATCTAGTGACAATTTAGAAATGGCAGCTCTAAAGGCAGCCCAGGACATTGCTCCATTGCTGCATTTTTCTTTTGAAATCCTGCTAAACTGAGTGCTGCTTCTTCTTGGATTTGTTTTTTCCTGAAAATGCTCATAGAACCTGACAGAAGAGATGCTTTTAAACGCCGCCTCTGCCTTTTTATTAAAGCAGTAATCAAATTTGTTTTAATCATGTCACTGACAATATGTGCATGATGCCCTTTAGATGATGCAAGCTCACCTTTAACTGGTCTATAGTCAACTATAAAAAAAGGACAAAAATATTTACAAGCCAAAGGTCATAGTGAATGGAGGCTATTCTATTTTATGCAAAGTTTGCTTGAAACAACAAAATAAACTGCAGGATGCTGCTCTCCAGGCAGGCCTTCAACAGTGTTTAACTGGATACTAGTGCATTCTGGCAAACTTGGCCTCTGATTTTTCAGAGAGCACTTCAGGTTATCAGAGTATGTTGGACGGGAACCAAGATGCAGCTTAGATTAATACCTTGGCAGTTCTGAAAGCCAAACAAGCTTTCCTCAGGTCCTTTTCTTTTTATTTGTTTTATCTTTACACTCATTTTATCTTCGTCTTTTCACACATTCATTTCTTTTGAGATATTTACTTACCATATTTTCTTACCATATTTTGAGGCTCAGGGCAGTCTCGTGCTGACAGCAGAGACACTGAAGAGCAGGACAGTTTGTGTAGCCCCTGGGATGCTCTGCAAACTGGAAAGAGTGAAGCAAATTGGGGAGTTATAGAAGGAATCGGATGTTGGTACTGAACTAAAATTGATCCTCTTGACTGAAGGCTTGACAACACACAGTGACAGGGAGAAGAGAAGGGGAAAAAAAGACAGATTTCAAAGAGGGTCTGCAACGTCAGAAATGCAGCGGCTGCCTTCAGAGCTGGGTGATGCTCTGAGAGAAAAGGTGAGTCAATGACGGGTGAAAATAAAAGGGTTTGGCAGGAATTTCATCACTATTCCCAGGCAAGGCTGCAAACCCTGAGACTTTCCTTTTGTGTCTTAGAAGGCAGCTTTCTGCTAAATTTTACCAAAAGTAACCCTAATTCTCCTCTCTCTGACCCTGGTATAAAAATACAAAGATCTGATCTGTTTTCTGTGCACTGTAGGGCAGGCTGGTTTCTTCTGCAGATGCAATAGTATCCATATAACTAAACCATTCTTCCCAATCTGTTACCAATTACTGTTACTTGGATTATTTACAATCCAAGTCTTTGATTTTAACTTGTCTAGAGTAATTTCTCGTCCATGTTCTGCACAAACAAGAGCAGCGGCTCTGTTAGATTCAGGAAACGATGCTGTAAAGTCTCAGGAACGATTCTTGCCATACTGAATGTTGCCTTCGGGCTTGGTTTCTGGCAAGTTGTAATAATGTAACCTGACTCTCAACTATCCTGACCTGTGGCTATTGTCATATACTTTCCCAAATCATCCCCAAGACGCTGAATGGAGCAGGCATGACTCCTTTTTGTTATGCAACTGTGTGAAGAGTGAGGAATACAACTCAGCACCGTGGACTGCGTGGCCCAGAATCCTTCCCTGCGCAGCAGTGACTCAGTATCCAGGGAAAACTTTCAGCCTTGCAAAGACATGACATTTTCCTGGAAAGCTGTTAAACTCTGACTAATGCATTCGCCTCTTGTCCTTCCCTTCTTTAAAGTCTGCTCAGATCGGCTGTGAAGCTCTGAATGCTCCTGGGTGCTGAAAGCAGCGTGAGGAGAGAAGGCTGGAAAAAGTGTTGGATGTGGTGGGAACTCAGGATAATACTTTGCTTTGGGAGCATTTAGGGGAAATGTAGCAACACAAGCGCCTAGAGCCAGATATTTAAGTTTCTACCCCGGCAGCCCCTGTTCCAGGGCACCTGTTTCATTTCCTGCCCTGGAAAATTTGAATCTTGGCCTTTGAGCAAGCTGGCTCTGCAGGCCCAGAGCCACTTGCTTTGCTGCTGAATATCTCGTGTAATTCCAGTCTCCTGTGTGAAACAGCTAGGCAGTCCCCATACTCTAGGTTCATATCATAGGGATCTCACAGAAATTACTCAGGAAGCTTTACCTGCTATATATGCTTTAGCATCACAGATATCCCATAAGGAGTGGTGCAAAACCTTGTTTTGCTATAAAAGTGGGAAATGGTGGGGTCAGGAGGCTGAGANCGTGTAATTCCAGTCTCCTGTGTGAAACAGCTAGGCAGTCCCCATACTCTAGGTTCATATCATAGGAATCTCATGGAAATTACTCAGGAAGCTTTGACTGTATATGCTTAGTATCACAGATATACATAAGGAGTTTTGCTATAAAAGATGCCTCACTGGGTGACGGTGGGGTCAGCAGGCTGAGAACAAGGGTACTCGGATGTGCTTGTCACTGGGGTGACCTTGCACAAACTCTGTCCCCTCTCCTTATGCCAGTGCAAGTCTTCCTGAGATAATTAAGCATGACCTGTGTCAAAGAGAGGCAGCAAAAACTACTAAGATTTGTAGTGGGACTTGAAACATTCAGAAAAAAATACTGTTGTAGGGCTGACTCCCGACCCCTGCCATAGGAAAATTACCATACATTATTATGTAGAGGCGCAGAGTTGTTAAAGACAATATGTATGCGGTAATGCATGGGCATGAGCGTTAGACTCTCCTCTCACCGACACAGCCGCCAGTGTGTTTGGATGCAGCACTTTGTTTTCTCCAGAGCAATGGTGACATTTTGGATGACCTCCTGTGCTATAAATGGAATCGTGTGATCTCCTCAACATTTGCTACCTGGAAGACCATTTCCTGGTGCCTGAGTTATTAACTTTCTTGGATGACATTGCCACATCTGTAATGAAAAAATGTAATGTGCTGCTAATTTATGAGGCTACCGTAGCGCTGGTATTTTAACTCCTCGGGTGTGAATGGCGAGGGCTGGCTGGTATTTGCAATCTCTTTGGCAATATTAGCTCGCACTGGATGGCATTTGCAATTGCTCTGGCACCCTGGGGCATTAGAGGCAGGTAGAGCAGCAGCAGCCACTGCAGGTGCTGAGATAACGTTTCCCAGGGCGAGTGCTTTATTTTTACTGACAGGAGAGGGGTGGAAGCCCTTAATAGGGCGGCTGGTGCTCTGATTCAGGCTTTGAGCAGAATATGTGCAACAGTTCCTGCAGAAACTGCAGCCACCAGCTTAGGATCCTCTCCCTCACAATAGCCGGGGAGGAACAAAACTGGCTCCTGTGAGGAAGGCAGGGCTGGACACCAAAGGGCGGTTTTCACTTTACCAAGCACAAAATGAAATCATTTTCTGTGGCCCTTATTCTAAGTCTTTCAGGGACCATTACTAGCACCGAAGATGATTCTGAGTATAATACAGGACATAAAATCGTGCCCACGCAGTGTGCTCGGAGCCCGGTAACTTCCACTCCAAGTAGGGCATCTGCTTGGGAAGCACTGGCAGGCCTGGGTCTGGAAATACAGTGCAGCTCCAACTGCAGCGTCCTATTGTTGTATTCACCGAGTATCCAGATTGTAGTCATACTTCTAATTTCACCATTTACCTTCTTAATTGATCTACGCCTTATGAGAATTCAGTGGAAAACAGAATCCCTACACCTATTTGGTAGAGAAATGAGGGAATCACACAGACACAAAACAGGAGCAAGGAGTACAGCTCATGGTAAAGGAATTCCCCTTGCAGGAAGGAAAATGCCATGTCCAAAAGCAGCAAACAGGCTGCTCATGCCCGGGCCTCAGTGTCCAGCAGAAAAACACACTGATGCAAACTCTAATACGGTGATTTTAGAACTGTGGCTATTAAATCATTATTAAATATCTAACCAAGATCTGTGTGTGACATATCAAAACCCTTGAGCTTTACTTCAAAGAGCTATCTGTAACTCCATGTCATCCGTGTAGGCTGATAATCAATAGACGTAGGAACAAGACATTACCATATCTCTGGGGCCTCACCTGACTACCCCAGTGCTTCTCCCTTCAGCTGGAGGAGGAACAGTCCTCGCCCAGCTAATCCCAATTCCCTTCCTTCAAAATGCAGAATGTAAATGAGTTTGGCTGCAGATAATGATGTTGCCATTATTAGCAACACCCTAAATAGCTTCAAACTGCGGCTGGGGCCTTGGCAGGGTCTCCTCCTCACCAACCCTGTGCAGCAGCGAGCGCAGAGGGTCTCCGTGTCCTCTCCAGGGGCTCGGGCAGGCTCGCAGGCTCCAGCACAGCCTATTTCCCACTCAGCTCCACTGCCTTTGAAATCTGTGGGCAAAATATATATCCTCAAAATATCCGTGAAGTCCCTCAATCTGTTGGGAATTATTACCCTGTCATTCTGAAAGTGTTTTTTTGATGGGAAATAAGGATTTGGCGTGACATCCTTCATTTCTGTAACTGCCCAGCGGTCCCTAGAGGAAGGGCTGAACCTGCAGCTTTTGGTTTCCTGACACACTGTTTTAGAAGGCAAATGAGTGCAACAGCTTCAGCTGCACCTGAAAGAGCAACAGGGACCCCCTGAACCAAGCAGTGAGATACCTGGCTAGGAAAAAAACTTTCAAAGCTTGACAAAAAAAGGGTTTCTAGAGGCCAAGGCCTGTCCCAGTCTTCACTAGTATAAAACATGGAATAAAGCACAGGTCTTTCATTCTGGCTCGGATATCTCAGGCTCCTGACCAAACCCCTCTGAAGTGAAGGCACGATAGGATAACCCAAAGAAGCAAAGAGCATCCTTGCCCTGGGCACAGGGTCTCCAAAGCGCCTTGAAGTCCCGGAGGTACCTAGTGCTCAGGAGGACACAGTCTCCCATGGGGCTTGAAGAGCCCTTCCATCCATGAGTCCTCAGTGACCATGCACAGAAAGGGGGGCTTCTTGATTCAACTGGTGTTTCCTGATTAAAGTGCATTATATAAATGAGAAAAAAAAAAGAATAAAGGTTTTAAATATTTTCAGAACGTGCTTCCACTTTTTTTTCATGAAATGCATATTAAAAACCATTGCAGTTAATAACTACTTCATATTTCAGACATCTTAAAATAGAAAGGGGAACATTATATTTAAATCACCCAGAACTCCTCTTCCCTTCGCAGATTCTGCACTGTGTGGGGGTGAGTGGGCGGCTGCGGGGAACAAGCTCTGCCTTCCTCCTGGCTGTGGAATAGAAAGTTACAAAGCTCTGGAATTTCCTAAAAGCCAGACAAGCAGCTACTGCCAACATCCTCTCCCTCTTGTGCCTTTGAAAACATCCAGTTCGCACAGCTCAACAGACTTCCATCAATTTGAAGAGACAACATTGTCATCTAATGAATTTCAGTACGAATTCATGTGCCAGCAACAGAGAATCAGCTAAAGATTGAGCCTTCTTATGGTTAATTATATTACAAAGACAATCTAGTTTATTATAATGCTCCTTGGCATAATAAATCTGCAGTGACCTTAACCATGATTTTTTCTGTCAGCTCAAAAACATAATCTTTGTTCTTGGTTAGCCAAGTGATTTAGCATGTTCTTCAACTGCCCAGCAACACATTATTTCATTTATGCCTTCCATTTATTCTCCCAACATCACTGATCCAGGTAATAAAGAATCAGGTTCACAGCTATTATCTCTGGTTAATCTGTCATAATTGTCTACATCTTAAATTAGGGATATTATGCTGAATTGCATTTAATATAGGAGCTTCACTGTGTGCATCAGACAAGTTCCAAAAAAGTGACCTTGACTAACACACGAGACATTTTAGATTCCAATGGACTAAAAATATCTCATTGAGACATTCCAGGCAGCTGCAGACAATGGTCCTTGTCCTTCTGTTTTACCGCTGCTTTCCACGACACATTGACAACCCTTGTAGAGAGCACCTCCTTGCAGGGGGAACGACAGGAGTTACCACGAGAGGACGGGTGCACATACACCCACTAGCGTGCTGGGTTTTGCCCTTGATTACTCGCTTAAATCACACTCTGCTCTGCTCAACCAAGGTTCATTGCTGAGATCAGTTGTGTTCCCAAGGATGCGTTTCCAGCTTCCCCAGGCAAGCTGAAGAAATGAAAACATATATTTATATAAAAAACAGGGCTTGGTGCAAGATTAAAGAGATCCAGGGCCATCATTATCCCATGACTATCATATTCTCACATTACTTCAGAAACGCTGCATGGCAATGTTGGAATTTTTTTCCCCTACTGGAAATCAAACAACACAGGAAGAAGAGGCAGCAGGGATATTAAGAGCACAACAAAATTTAAAAAATCAAAATATAAAGACAGAGTAAGAAGAAACACCTATCAAGCCAAACCAGAGATGTCAACTGAGACACTGAATTTTTGTTCTATTTTGACAAGGAACAGAGCACACAAAACACTGCTACAAGTATGCCCGTGCCTGCCATGGGGCGTCTATGGGAAGGTGACATTTTCCTTTTTTTTATTGTGTGGTTTTGTACTCTGGGCAATGTAAAAATATCATCCCGGTATGCATAAGAGAGAAGTTAATTAGTTTAACTTCTAACATCATTCCTGATGGGAATACATTAACAGTGCTCAAAGACTGTCTTTATGACTGTCCCTGCCAAAAGAGTTGTTGGAAAGTATTTTTTTAATACAGGAAGCGTTCTGCTCCATATGGGGATCCAGCTGCTGACTCCGATCTCCGCGTGGCAGAGGACAGAGTCCGGTGGCAGAACCGGCCCTGGTGTTTCAGCAAGAGGCACCTCCAAGACTGGAGCTGGGAGGAACCTTCATCAGGAACCATATCTATAATCAGCACGCTCCTAATTCCCTCGATGAAGCCCAGGGGAATAATTTCCTGTATCAAAAGGGAAAGCAAAAATATATAAATATATATATTTTTAATCACCAGTCACTGCTTTTGCTTCTTAAACTCTCTTGTGGCTAAGTTCAAATGCAATTTGTCCATGCACAGTCATTGCCCAAAGTGGACAACATAATTAATCATCTCTCCTTATGTACTTGTGGCTTAAAATGGCTTTTAGCTAAACACTCCTACCTCGGCTCTCCTCTTGATTAATCCTGAGCCATGTAAGCATGAATGTTATTACTAGCTCCCTGCCTCTGTCAGCTGGAATGTCACTTAGGAATTTAATCTAATGAAAACAAGTCATAGGATAATGATTTCTCCACTGTTCTAAACTGCCATTTTTTCTACTTTTGAGATATTTTTTAAAAATAGATTTTCAGCGAGCTGGGATGACCAGTGTGATTTTTCCTTCAGAAATGCTTTCTAAAATTATACATAAAATATTTGTCCTGCTAAAACACTAAATATGAGTGATGTAGAATTACATTCCCTATAATAAAACCTCAAATCAACTTCCAGTTTCCTTTTAACCGTCTAGACAAGAAATATCGTCTTGAAAAGCCCTACAACCTTACGATGATCATTTACGAGGACACGGTCTCCTCGGCTATTTATACTTTTATGTGCACCTCTTACAAATCTTTGTGCAGGACAAATGATCTTGTTTCTATTCCCAACAACTACATTTCGCTGATCCTTTCTCTCCAAGAAATGCATTCACTAAATCCTATAGAGGCTGAGTCCTTGCGCATGATAGACAACACTGTGTTCATTGATGTTATTCCAGGTTTCCCAGTGAAAGGGACAGCAAAATCTTTTCTAAATACCAAGAAGTGGTGGCAAATTTCCACTCATTTCAGAAGATCGGGGAGCACCTTTCCCTGCCAAAATATTTCAGATTGCTGTAACACTGTCTTGGCTGATTCAGCCTCCTCATTAAACTTGCATTAAACAATTATAAAAACATTGAAAGATATCAAGACAAACGCCTGTCAAAACAGAAAAAAAATCCAAAATAAAATGAAAATAAAATAGAAAGCCTGCTGTCGCCGTACATCTGATCTAAAAGTCCCCGTATTATTTTGCTGATTCATTTATCAAGTTATAAGTTAAACAGCCATTCTTTTGAAAGGCCTCTCTGATTCAAAACAAATTGACTTGACACATAAATTGTTCCCATTTTGATGCTTTTCTGTAAGACTAAAAATTGTTGCCAAAACAGCAAGCTTTACAAAAGACAAAAGACAAGTAAACAATAGGAAAAAAAATACTGAATTAGAAAGTGAGACCAACTGCTTTCCTATCCCCATCAATTGCTGTATACCAGCCCCAGAACTGCAGACTTAGATCTCACATTGGGAAAGGGTTTTATTCGGGGTGACAAGGTCCATTTCCATCACCGATACTTTGAACTGCAAGTACCTTATGAAGCAGGCACTATTTTTGGCCATAAACAGTGACAACGTGGTCACGAGAAGGAAGGACGCAAGGCAGGAAGGTGCAATATCATTTTCTGGGCACCTGGCCACAGTCGGCTGCACAAGAAAATCAAACTCGGTGCTGTGTCTGAAAGGGAAACTCTGAACACGAGCTTTGAACATCACCATGTGTTAAATGGAGAATATTATCATCAGAAAGGTAGAAGACAAGCTGTGCTTGTCTCTTCTATGTTGTGTGCATGTGAGGACCTCACTTTCATAGGAAGGAATTCCTATTTCTTTGAAGCCACCTCCAGTTTTCAGCGGTGCTGGAGACCAGGATCTTCCTGCCGAGCTCTGAGGGTGGCTCTGAGGGCACCAGACGTGGCAGTGTCCTGGGCTGACCCATCCCCTTGCAGCCCAGCCTGCTCCGGTCTCTGCACACTGGGACCAAGCTCAGGGATGCGCAGGCCCGTGGGGCTCCTCCAGGCAGCAGGCTGAGCCCTCTGTGCCGGGCATCACCATCGCCACACCTGCCTGTGCTAACAAATTGACCAAGGAAGATGCTGGTATCCTGGTAAGCTGATTTCCCTGCGGATATTGGAGTGATATCTGCTGATATATTGTACTAGCCCCTCTGCATTCACACCAGCAAGGTGCTGCCACGTTTATAATACTGCTATAGGTAAAGCACTACAGCCAAACCCTGGGTGACCATCTTCTATCAGCACAGCTGCTTCCCTTGGACTGAAAGTTGAAGTACTACTATATGTTACTTATTTTGAATGAGTTTAGTATCCCTTTAAGTTCTTCAAGAGCTCTAAATAATTAATATTTATCTGATATATTCCATTTACTTTCCCTTGCAAGGACAATGCTTCCATTACCCTCAGACTGCTGTCTGGTTCCAGCAGACATGTAAGTCTTCCCATGGCACATTGAACATCTCCTGCCACAATCGCTCCAGGGACTTTTAAATATGCCTTGGTTCTTCCCAAGCGTTATTGCATCTGAGACATTGGTGTAACCAAGATCTTTGCAATTCAATTGATGTTCTGCTCAGGTAAGTAAACATATCCGCATATACAGATAATGCACTTTAATAAGAAGCCTTCATCCTTTCCTATCAGTTATTCACCAGTTACACATTATCGATCCCATTTCATTCTGCAAAAATGTAAATGACAAACAAGAGTTGTTGTGACGGCCAACTTGCCATCTAGCACCATCTTGAGGTTGAACTGATCCTGGCATTCTGAAACAAATGGACATTGCTTCATCTTAAATCCAGTAGAGATGCTAAGAGTATTGCAGATATTTATTTTTTAATGAAAGAGCAAATAATTGAACAGTTACAAATGTCCTATAAACTTGTTTTTTATGATTTCAAAATGGAATTTAAGACATTTCAGTTTTGGTAATTTTGCTAGTAAGCTGTAAATTTTTATTCCAGAGGAAGAGTGGAATATTCTGTGGTTTTATTTTGAAACTGCACTAGACATCTTCGTCTTCTAGGCTAAGGCAAGCTCTAAGGTCTAGATTGCATAGACAGGTTCTCCCACAGGTATTTTCCATATACATTTGGGCTAATTCTATGGTTTATTTATGTGCAAAACCATATTCTAACAAACAGAGCACATCCTATCCAAAAAGGAACTGGGCTGTCCACGTACAACCTGTCTTGTAAAATTTCTTTCCAAACTAAAATATATTGGTGCAACTGGATAAGGTATTTTGAAATATAATGAAAATGTCACATAATGCCATTTAGTTTGAGGCTTTTTTACTGCTCATCTCGTTATGACTTGAAGCTTATCATGAAGGTGATCATGACGTTGGACCATATTTCACATCCTGGCTCTAGTAAAAAAACATGGCTTGGAAATGAAATGGATGAAACCTGTCATTTGTTCCAGAAGCGAGGCAGTAGTGAGGAAATTCCATTGAGTTTCCCCAACAGAGACAGCGCTACGAAACTTGCACTCTGGGACTTCTGAAAAAAAAGATTACAGACATTAATCCTGTTTTGTTAACGCGGAGCTGAAACACAAATCGGTTTCATGCCTTTTCAAAACAAACCCGATGCTGTTGAGCTGAGCTGTCTGATGAAACTGATGGTTCTGTCATGAGAATTTGGGCAAATACAGCCCCAATTTTATGAGCACCTCATATGGAAATCCTTGCTGGTGTAGTCCTTGCTGTGTGCATGAGGTTGTGTGGATCGCCACATTTGGGGACTCATCCTCCAAAAATGTCATCACTTGCAACAGCAAGTTGATTTCCATTGCGTTGAGAATTCAGGAACGCTGCAGAATCCAAGATAGTTTATGCTTCCCAGGGACACTGGAACACTAGGACACGGAAGAACATAAAATCACAACACTGTCTCAGCACTTAGCTTGCTTTCTCATTTCCAGTTCAAACCCTGCCTGCAAATTGAAATGAATAAAATGCCTGAATGAAATTAGGAAAATAAAGTGGTTTAAAATTTACCTCCCCTTCTTAAAGTGCCCAAGTTATGTTCGATGCCACAGTGAGATGACATTTGAACGCATATGGAAGGATTGGTTCACATATGAACCTACCTCCCCACTCCCAATGCATCACATCAAATCCATAAAACTAACTGCTGAATTGCCATTTTCTACTTCATGGCTCTGCGAAAGTGCTTTTCATCTTGCAGCAACATACACTTAAAACTGGAGGATTGATCCTGCTAAAATACTTGGTCTCGGTTTGGCTTTGAGGTTTGAGTATTCTTTAATGTAAATTATATCTGCGGTTTTTCCATAGCAAAGCTAATTGCTTTTTCAAAATCAATTGCAGCCATTGTTGGCATCAGGCAATTGATTTAAAGTCAATGTCAATGGTGAAGACTGCATCACACAAAGATAAATGCAAAGCAAGTGCAAAAGTGAAACAAAATATGCAATAATCAATAGCTGACATGGATGCTCAGGAGCTGTCCCCTCCTGGGGAACCAACCCTGGAGACAGGACAGTAGATGATTAAGGCATGTTAAAATGCAATCTAAAATCCCACATTCTGTACGTAAAACCAGGCTCTGTACGTAAAACCAGGCAGAGAAGCAAGAAAATTGTCTAAAATCCTTCCCCAAAGGCTTTTGGTTGTTCCACTAGGATCTATGGCAATGCTTTGGAAAACCGAGCAGGCTGCCACTATGTTATAATCTCTGGAAAGAGATGCAGTCCACAGATTCACACTTGGAGCAATCCAGCCATGCCCAAGACACTAGAAGCTCTGAGTTCCCCGGTCAGTACAGTAAAACGCTATTTAGCCTTCACTGAGATAATTGATTTGATGCACATTATATCTGCTCAAAGGCAAATGCACTCTTTAATGTGGCAGCTGGTCTCTGAGCAGGTCACTCGGCTGTGCTGGAAGCTCGAGACCACCTATTTTTAGCACAACAAAGCAAACGTGTAGGTCAGAGCAAGCGCAGCCAGCAAAAGGGCAGCTGCAAGAGTCTGTTACCGCTGCAACCTGCAGCCTTAGAAGCAGAGGGAGCATTTGCTGAGCTCGCCTCAAGATATAATTTATTGGCTGCGGTGACGTCTAATCGGTGGCACTGAGTCACATCTGCTGCAGCGGGGCAGGGAAGCCGGCAGCAGGCCAGGGGTACACGGAGCATTGGGTTTGTTGCTGTTAATTTTGTTTGGCCATACATAACTCCAGCACCCACGGACAGACAAATGTGTCTTCTGCTCTGACTCTCACCACCCATCTCCCCTAATCGACTGCTGGAACAGCAGGGTTTGGTCCTTCCTACATCTGAAAGTCCTAGTCCTATTAGACTAGTCCTAGTCTAATTTCAATATCTAGGTTTTACATGGGGATATCTGGGTGAAGATGCAGTTTAGAAGAGATGCCCAGAAGGTCGCACTGGATGATATAACTGCTTGGGGCCACTCTTCAGCACTTTGGTACCTCACCCAGATCAAAGGAGTTCTTGGAAGTATTTCTTCTTAAGCATTTAAAGACTTTTATAGTTCCCATAAAAACACAACCCTACCAGAAAAACCCACATAAAACCCAGAACCCAGCCAGTCTGTTGAATGAAATGGCTGCAGGTGTGTGTTAAAGAGGCAAAATAAATAATCAAACGAGACAGAAATATGTCCAATTCCTTTGTCATCGTATTTTGCAAGAAAAACCTCCACTCTGCGATCAGTCTGCGTGTGAATCCCAGGCAGCTCGTGCACACACCCCTCTGCCAGCCCCTCATCCTACATCTGCAGCAGGTCCTGCCTGCTTCCTGTTAATACATATCAATAACGATATCATAAAAACCAACCACATCCATTCAGATGGGGTATAGCTAGTTGTTAAACTTAACTGTGCATTTATGTGGGTTTTAGGAATCTTATCCTAAAGATAGGTGCAAAAATGGTTATCTTGGGTCTGATCTGACCTCATAGATCTGGGTCTATTGGGTTATTTCTCTTCCTTTCAGCAGGCTGCAGTTCAAACTTATTGCCATTTGCAGTAGTAGATGAAAGCTACATATCTTACACGGATCTGTGTGCATTAACACTATCGTATTCGTATGATAAGGATCAGGTTTTATAATGGAAAGTACCAAAAGTTCCTGCCTCGGCACCATTCTGGGGCCATGATCCAAAGAAATTGAGACAGAGAAAAGGCCTTTGAGAAAAGTATTTGTGGAAGGGCTCTTCTTCCCCTAGTTCCCTCCTCAAACGAGACTGTTCGGCCCTGCCTAGTCATGTATTTCACTGTATATCTGCAACTAATGAATATTTTGCTTGCCGATGCTATGCCTTACCACCTCTGAAATGACTTTCATGAGCTTCACTTGGACAAAGAGCATACAAATTGAGCATCAGACGAGCGTTTCCCACAAGGAAGCTCTCATCATCATAGTGCCGCAACACGCAGCAAACTGACCACAAACCCATTAACCTCAGGGCAAGCTCGACACCGGTTGCTCACACTGAAAGGAGAGGCATTTTGTGCTCTAACTTCATGCAAAAATATCAGACTCTTTGGAGAGAAGACATAAAAAGATGGTTTTCAACAACAGTTTTCAGTGCTCACATTGGAACCTCTGACAAAGCAGTAGTTACTGTACAACAGACCATGCGGTTGCTGTGAAAATGGAAAGTCTGGGGTCTCTTTGCTGTCACTGGGATCCTCACGGGCACACTTGAACCTTGGCAGTTGCAGGGTACAGAACGGGAACCCCAGGGGAACCATCAACCCAGTAATGTGAATGTAGCCGTGTAGGAGGCCAGTATTTCAAGCTGAGTTGTTGTCTATGTTCAGCCAAATAGCCCAGTATGCTGTAAAAATGTACAGCTTCTTTCCTGTGTGGGTAAGACTCACCATCTGGGATGAGGATTTACACAGGTTACGATGAGTGAAAAGTAAAAATGTTGTGAAAAGCAATAAAAGACCAAAACCATGCAGTACAAGCACATCCAACCCATGTGTGGCAAGTCCCTTGCCATAAAAGATACTTTATTTTTAAGTTGCAATTTTAATATGTCTAGTGTAAAGAACAGGAACAGTGGGGATGTGATAATACCAAAGAGTACTGGCTGGGAATGGCCCACGGAGCCCAGCTCCAGCTGTATTCCCATACACAACCCTGGTCATGCTGCTCGGCTGCTAAGGGAATCAATGAGGTAAATACACGGTCCTGAGATCCAAGTGTTTTTCATGATAATACCAAAGAGTACTGGCTGGGAGAAAGAAACAAAAAGCCTCTATCCATTTTCAGGCTCAGGTGCATTTTGAAGTGGCAGTACAGGGAGAAAAAGAGAGGAGCTTCCCTCTTAGAGCAGAGCAGTGCAGGCCCTTCCTCGAACATCCTTCTGGCCACACGGAAAGCTTCCCTCATCCTGGAATGGCCCACGGAGCCCAGCTCCAGCTGTATTCCCATACACAACCCTGGTCATGCTGCTCGGCTGCTAAGGGAGTCAATGAGGTAAATACACAGTCCTGAGATCCAAATGTTTTTACTGCAGCGGAAGATGACTGCACTTCTCTGTTCTAAGGGGAAGTAATTTATGAGAAGATATGAATCCTTATTTTCTCCATAAATAACTCACTAATATTTGTTGTCTCTACTGGTTTTGTTGGGCTAGAGAGAAATCTCAAAGTTTAAATTTCCTCATTCCAAGCGCATTATGAATAATAAAGACGACTCCGGTAATAGAGGCTGGGAGCAAAATGAGAACCAGGTTTAACCTGAAGAGTTTCATTTCCACTGAAAATGTTGCACTAAAAGGATCAGGACGTAATGAGCAGTCCCTGCCAGCTGTGCATCCAACTGATATTTTGTGGCTTTTACACTGTGCACAGAGTTTCCTGTTGAAAATCCAGTATATCTTCAGTATGACATTTATTAGATATAAGCTACTGTTTTATCATCCTCACAAAGTACAGAAGGCATCATCAAAAAATATCTAATACGAGAAAGACGCTGCATTACAGCACAACCACAGGATAGATTCTGCATCCATTTCATAAGCAGAAACTAGAGATTTCCAAAATGTATTACTAAGTTTTGAGAAAACTCTGTGTCAAAAAAGGCATTGCGTATCTCTGACTCACTGAAAAATAATATGAGAGTGATCTTGAATGCTCAGTATGACAACAGATAAAGCATGAAATAGGGTCCTAAAATGGTATTTGTTACAGACATTGAAACATAAAAAGAAGAGGATGCTGGGTTCTTAATATCTATTTAGAGCTTGTGCACAGAGAAAAAGATTATGCTAAATTGCAGGGCTGTGATATGAAAGGCATACATTAAAGACTGGTGCTATTCCAGAAGATAATTTCCCAAATCAAACAGCTTGCATCCAACATGCTTGGAAATCTGTATTAAACTTTACCTAGAGAGATAAAGACTAATAGCTCCTTTAGCTAAGAAAATTGTGATAGCTGAGGTACAACCAATTATCCTATTCCATTTCTTATGTGCAAGCAAAACAAAGTCTAAAACATGATCCTTTAAAGAACCAATTCTACAAAACTAGAAACAATTAGACAGTAGATTGGGAGAGAGACTTTAAGCAGAAAAGCATGAATTCTTGTTCATTCATTCTCAGAGGTTACAGCTCTGTTATTGTTCCAAATGTAAGGAAACCTCCTAATTTTAAAAGGCTCATTTTAGTTTTGAAAGAATCATGAATTAATAAGAAAAAGGATACTTAATATATTAGAAAGGTACTATAAACGACAGTAATACATCATCAAGAGGTAGAACTGAAGAAAGTGGAAATAGAAACAGAAAGAAAAGGAAAATTATTAGTATAGTTAAGATCAAGAGGAGTTTTGAAATATATATACAGCAACAAAAATAATATTAAGAATTTTACTTAAAAGTTTGAATGGAAAGTGCTTTGAATATCCTCGTTCTTGTCCAAATTTATTTTTATTTGCTTAAAGTGCTCAAATTCCATGGTCTGGTTATCAGAAATGCTATTTGTAGCTAGCTGGTGGGTACTCAACATTTCTGAAAATAAGGCCATTAATTCTGTCGAGCCAGGAGAGTTTGTGCCTGTAAAATCTACGTGCCTAGAAGAGTTTGGTACTTACCTACGTCATTGACTTCCTAGAGATCTTGACTCTTGCTCTACATAACCTCGTTCTCATCTCTTGCTTTTAAGATCTTGATCCATGGTTCGAAGTCTTTGAAGGAAAAAAAGCCAAAGGTGAATTTTGTTGCCATGTTCATATTATTTTTATTAATACAGAATATTATTTCTAATGACTGTTGGTTTGTCTCTCTTCTACATTACCAACCCCAGAGAACACAGTAGCTTGCTCATAGAACTGGCTTTATCAGCCCAGCTGATGAATTTAGCTTTGGAGCTGGAGGGAATTTATCCTCTGGAATTAGAGGCTGTCAAGGGCTGCCAAAGAGGAATTGCACAAATAAAAGTAGTCACTAAAAAGCATGTATTTACCAAGAAATGTAGCTTATGCAGTTGCCTCAGTGGAGTTATTGTTTTCTCCCAGGTAAATTGTTTTATGACAGGCAGTGATTTTTTTTTATTTCCAATCCTATAAGCAAACAGCAACTACAAACAAAATTGCCCCCAAGGAAAAAAATATCTAAGAATAACAAATTCAAATGAGACAGAAGATGTGACAAAAAGCAACCCTCAGTGCAGGTTAGGCAATTATAAGAGGAGAAATGTACAAAGTTACAGGAAAAAAAAGCATTTCATTTTCTTCCCCTTTCCAGTTTCAGTTGGGGAATGTTTGATCTCTAAACCCAGCCTGCACTAATTCAGTTTCTACCATGTATTCTGTGAGGTAGAGCTCTCTGTGGGAGACATTTGCTCCCTCTCCAAGACATTCTGCACACTTGTAGATACATGGTCTCTTCAGCAGTGGATTCTTCTAGCCACCACATGCAGGAATGGAAGCATGGACATGTCACCAAGTCCTTTTCAATGGTTTATGGCCCATCACCTTGCGGCTTTGGTATTCCGCTGACCAGCCACAATGCTCTTTTTCACTAAGTTCAGAAAGTGGAAAAAATGTTTGTGTCTGGAAAATATCTTTGTGTGCAAGGAAATTCTTTAGGAGAAATAAGCAAGTGCCTTTGCCTGGCAATGTCATAACATCTCTGCAACACTCTTGTCACTTCTGCCGCCCCTTTGTTGCCTCACTGAAGTGAGGAAGAATCGCACAGCCCTGAAGCTTCAGCTCCCTGATGGAATGGCAGGTTTGCAAATGTCTTCCTTGTGGGAGAGAAGGAAGAATGAGAATTTTTCTTTCCCAGTAAAAGCACAGATGTTTTCTTCAAAAATTCTCCTTCAAATAAAGCCACCAAGGTTTCTTGAACGAGAAGTTTCAGGTGAAGTTGTTTGATTGACTCAAACTTAATCCCAGCTTTGGTCAGCATGTAGATATTATGATTCCTATGATCCTGTGTAAAAGGCTCTGAGCAGTACAAGTAGAAGGTACTTTTTATTGCCTGTATCTTATCAGCAGTACAAAGTACAAAGATGCAGTTTTGTGGACATATGCTTTTTTTATTCTGGAAATGTTCCCATTTTAGTGACTTGGAACATAATATCCCTTAAAAGGAACCAAGCACAGGTGTGGTAGAGGCTTAAAGAGCAACCATCACACCGACATTAGTGTCCACGGCCTCATCCCCCCAGGAGAAACGTCTGACTTGCAAGGCCCTGAACAACTGTGCAGCTGCAGTTTTGGCAGCTCTCACTCTCTAGCTGAGCCTTCAAAAGCAAAGTGAGCAGTAAAAACACAGCGAATCACATGCAGTTTATTAATGTGATGTGACTGGCAAGCTCCCCTTCAAAGCTATAGGACAAAGCTCTCAAACCTGGCACAAACAGACTTTCTGGACAGGATGTATAAGGCCTAGAGATCCACTGCAAATACAAATGGGAAATACAAACAGCTAGTAGAAGACTCGAGTACTCTCTCAGGGCCAGCTCAGGATGTGTCATCCCATTCCCTCGCTGAATGAAACTCTTCCTTCTCCATCCACACTGACAGCCACCAGGCCCACCTTCAGGCTCACTTCAGTGACTTTGGCCACCTCTCCCTACCGGCCTTGTTTCCTTTCTAACCTCAACCCCTCACAAACACAGTAAGACTTTTACTACATATTTATATTCAATATTTTGAATCCTAGGGTGTTTTTTTCCCCTGATTTAGCAAATTACGTGTTCCTAAGGCACTTCTGAAAACATGGCTGAGCCGAAAGCAATTAACGTAGGTCTGTAAACATTCCCTTGTGCTTTTGCACCAATGCCTCATGTGATTTTTAAGGTAACCAAAACAGATTATATGCTTAAACCTTATTATTTTCAATGTTCTCAGGAACTTTTTAAAATCCCACTAGATACTCACATCCATCATAAGACAAAACAATTTTTGTCAGGCTATTTACCACATGATTCATGACCACTCATGGCCGTTCCTGAGGGACTGAGCCTCATAAGAATTAATGATAAGGGTCAAAAGATAATGAGATGCCCTGGATTTGGCTATTGAGTTAAAAACATTTTAATTATTGTAAAAAGACAAGCAGGAGGAAAATTAATCTTTGTAATCTGTGGAGATGGTAAAACCCAGAAGAAGCTCTTTCCTACTCAGTAATTACTCATCTCCCCAAAAATCACTTTCTTTGTTAGCAGTCCTAACCTAACAGCCTAACAAATGGCACATGCCACTCAGGTCCTTCTAAAATCTGCTCTGCTTGGAGCAGCTTGCGCTGTACCAGTGCCCTGACATGCAGCAGCTCCGTGCCTCGGTGCATTGGCCCTATCAATCACATTTATTACAAATAGCTGAAGGTCTGGACATAGTTCACCAGACATCGTATACCCTCATCAGGCACCATCATGTTCGGAAGAGCTGCAAGGGACACATGGCCAAAGCCCTGGTTCAGCACCGAGGGAAAAATAATAGTTCAATTAATTTTACACTGGCAATTCTGCGTGCACCTTCTGTTCCATTTTGTAGATGTTCCTTTTTAATCGACATAGGAACTACCCACTTAGAGAGGACTCTCAGGCCATCAGCAAATCTGCAGCTGTGGGGATGGACACCTTACAAATCCAGTTCACCGTGATCCTGAGCTCCCTCTTCAAGTTACCAGTGCCATGAACCTATAAAAACTGTTCTTGCTTCCATGTCTTGTGATTGGATGCTGGAGCTTCGTGATGCCTAATACTTTCAATATTCTTATATAGTCCTTATATAGTACAAAAATAGTTATATATTTACTGAAATATATAACAATGCTACTGTTAGTTCCTTAATTTGCTTATCATCCATCTGAACAAAAAACAGGGAAAGCTAAGATCTGGATTCAGAATCAACAATGCCAAAAAGGTGAAAAGACTTTAAGGTATCATACTGGAACCACGAGGGATCATCCTTGGACAGGATCCTTTAGCTTTTTGAGCCAAAATCTCATAACAACAGTTCCCACAATGACCCAGCTGGGTCTGAAATAAAAGACACAAATAGATCCTTTGAACTTCTAATTTAAGAAAACACATAATATTGAATACCAAACATGCCAAACAGAACCAAATATGGAAATAATCTTGCTAAAACTTTAGTAATTTGGAGGCGTTGTTTATTTTGTATCTAAACATAAGCAATCTAGTAAGCCAGTTAGCATAAGTATAGAGCACTTTGCTCTGAGCATAGTACTGTTTCTCTTTTAAATCATAACATCTGATTTGAAAGGCTAACAAAATTACTAGAAAGTAATGTCCTGCTATGGTTCTGTATATGGATATTTGCTCAGTGCATTTGCTAAATGGATATTTGCCATTCAGTTTTCAGTTCATTCATCTGTGACACTTCCACACAGCTTTAGATCTGCACAAATGCAAGTACATATTCCATGAGCCTCATATTGATATTATGAGCTAGTGATCTACACACCAAATTCAAGTACATTGCATTTCTCCTGAGTCTCATCATAGCTATAGCTAAAGGAACAGAAAGTTACAGGTCTCTCTCTGCCTTTTTTTGCTTTGATACTGCATGGAAAGAAATTATGGATGGCACATCTCCTTCACGCTTTCTTTTATTGATAGGATGAGTATTTCTGTAATGATATCTGATCTGCCCTATAATTATGTCTCTGCCTTGAAAAATCCAAGCACAAATTTCAAATGTCTCCCTTTAACCATCTAGTAAAATTCCAGTGATTTAGTTCATGTCAATACTGGCAAAGTTATGCAAGGAGGGAAGAATATATTTTTTTAAAACACAGCTCCATATAACTCTGACAGCCTATGGCTCCTTAGGCAAGTTCCTACAGATCAGGATGGAATATTTGCAGAATATCAGAAAAATTAATTAGTGATTTCAACATCATTGGAAAGTTACCTGTTGATCAAAAAACTCTCCAGGTCGGATCTCTTCAGCCTGGAAAGCAACACAACATCATGTCACATCTCCAGCCTGCTGAGCTGCTCTCCTGCTTGCTGCAGTCTCAAGTAGTCGCTGCTCCTGCTCTCCACCTCCACGACCACTCATCTGGAAGACAACAAATTATTCCAAGACATTAGATCCATCACAAATTGGTGCCATACTACAGTCCAGGGGAAAAAGTATATGTCATGATTGTTTTACTCAAATGTTTATTGCTCTATTAACAAAAAAGAGTGGTAGAGGAGGTCTTGCAGCCTATTCCATGCCGGTGGAACAGGAAGGAAGGTTATCAGGGACTTGTTACCTGTTGGAATAATTCAAAAGCAATAATGAGCTAATAAGCCGGTGTAATTAAAACTGGAGCTTCTTTACTGACAGAGAAAAGAAAGGATAGTCTAGAAGAGCAGAGTTGTGTGGTAATAGAAGGGGGTCATCCTAAAAATCCAGCTGATGACTATAAGAGTAACTGCCACAGTAAAACGTTTTAGCCTTACCTTTCCCATGTGCATATCACCTTCCACCTTGTCTATAAGGGCAATATCAACACATCATTTTTCACTAGTGATCAGACTGTTCAGCATCCTTCGATCAGGTGTAAATGAAAGGTAAATGAATAGAAAAAAACATTTTATGCAAATCTATTTTATACAGAATTATGTTTTATCTAAGTAAAGTAAATGTGGGCTATGCCTTCTGATCTTTCAGTTGCCATTTGCAAAATAACATTGTTTTGGTTTGTCTTAAGTGCTACTAAGATAAAAATGTATATTTTTTTAAGACTTGTACTGGCAGTAGAAAACACAGACTAGCGTAAGAATGCACAGTAGTCGAGGCAAATCCAAACAAGTAGAACTGTTCTGTACGGTGAAACAGCATTTTACGCAAGAGAAAATTAGTTCTTTTAAAAGTTTGTCCTCTGCATGTTTGGAGGATCCACTCAAAAATGAAGTCACTCAAGATGTCACAAAATTGCCCATATTCATATATTAATAACATACACACAGAGGATGTAAGAAATAGGATGTCAGATGACCAAACAGATCAACATGTATCAGCTGAAATAGAATTTAGTAGTGTGAAAACATCCTCTGGGCTCAGTATAATCTGAAACTCTTCATTTGGACAGAATACATCTGCGGACAAGGCATCAATGACCAGTAATGTACGTCAGGAAGGGCAGGTTGGAAAACCACGCTAAACTCTGGTGTGGATTAAACATAAGCAATATTTTTAACAAGCAAGCCATAATCCCAATGGAAAGCCATTTGTCTGCCATAAGAATTGGCATTTGTTTAGGTATTGTTTGACACTAGTTTCCATGTTAACCAAATCAACTGAATGTTCATCTGTATCAGTTGAACAGGACCATGGAAGCTCCAGTCTGTGACAGTGCAGTTGCCCACGATAGGAAGCGAATGTGCTTTAAATGATGAAGCGGGTAAAAATGGTAAAAAAGCAGAAACAGTAGTAAAGCTTGGTGAATAGAGTGACATAACTCACTGAAATCAGTCTTAAAAACGAGAGAAGTGTCACTGCTGTGCAGACATTCTGCCATCTCTTTAGCACTCGCAGACGTTCTCCAAACTATCTAACCAGAATTATGTGTAATAAGTTGTTTATAGTTTCATTGGAAGGAGATGACTGATTCACTTTGGCATGTGTCCGCTTTAGTTACACAGGAAAAAGAGATGTTGACAGTGAGACTTCAGCAGCCCAGACACTGAACAGGTTGTAGACACTACAAGTCCCAGCTGAGTTTGGGCGTTTACATATAGCAGTCACTTTGGTATCTAAAAGTCCAATTAGCTCTTATTAGCCTTTTTATAATTTACTCTCTCATTTACTCATTTTTTTTGTAGCATTAACAAAGGTTTCATTTGTTTGGATTAATTTAAAAGGGAGCATTTAGGAACATGCGATTTCCCAGTATACCATATTTAAGTATTTCCAAACATTCTCAAAAACACAAATAATATACTGATAATATAAAAATTCATCTTATTTCTAGATATATAAGTAAAGGATTTGGTGCTATTTAACAATTGTAAAATAATTTTAAACAGTGGAGATCCTTATTCTTTCTCAATTTTCATTTGTTTTGATGATAAAAGCAGAATAAAATGCCCCAAAATAAAATGATGTAGTTCTCATTGTTTTGATTTTTTCCCTCGTGTATGTGTGTATCACAAAAGCACACCAGTTTTAGTACACCACTAACAGCACTGAAGTTTAATTCATATACAAATTGAAGTGACATTTTAAAATCTGTTCCTGTGCTGTAAAGGGAATTATTAATCAAAAATGTGCTAAGAACTAGGTACCAAATCTGAAATAGCTTATTCTGTGCTGACTCTATTTCTAGTGTAATCTGTTACAATTTTTCAAAGGGTGAGAATTAATCATTCTCTCTCTTTTATGTGTTTATACTAACTCATAAATCTGTAATACATGGTTTAAAGACATGGTTATGTTGGAGTATTCATTTGACGTGGTCCAGTGGCCAAGCATAAACACTGGATGTAAATGTTGTCAAGATGCATAAAATCAGAGCCACAGAACGGGTGACATTGAAGGGACCTCTGGAGATCAGCGGGTGCTCAGAGCAGGGTCAGCTCAGCAGGTTACTCAGGGCCATGTCCAGGCAGACGTGCCTATTAAAAAGGAATAGAAGAGCAAGGTCAATTCTTCTGTATTTTAGATCATTAGATCCATGAGGCGATAGTCCAGAATGATTCATCTCCAAAAGTATAGATTCAATGGAAAAACGCTCACTGATACAAATGTGCAATATACTTTATTCTAAAGGACTTCAGCTCTTTGATATCTGGATTTCTGTATGGATTTGAGATTCTTTATATTTTGTCACTGAAAATTGTATAGAGTAGAAAACAGGACTTTGGGAATTGAGACTGCACAGTTAACACACGAGATAAAGATCTCTGCAAGCATTTAAAGGTTGCTGCATGAATAATTTCAGATTGTCACAGTGGCTTTTCATCCCGCACCGCGTTCCAGATTGAGCCTTGACAGGTGCAAAGGCAAGTTCCCTGGCTTCAGCAGAAGTAGGATTTGGCACGCAGTGATAAAACAGATCAGCTAAATAATAACACAGTTGGCATTTGGGAAGATGAAGAAAAAAATCCTATTTATTCTCTTTAAACTTTGATGAAATTTATTCAACATTTAAATATATATATATACATACTTACATTTTTTGCTTTGTGTTTAGCTGATGGTAGATTTTAGAACCTTATCATCTAGCTTCTGTTTAGCTCACTTTCTAGAAGAATATCAAAGCCAGGAGAAAACAGGCAGATACCAACTCCAGCAGGAAACGATACAATTCCTAGGCCTACAGATCAGAGAGCAAAATCTGCCTTATTTTGATACCGGACATATCTCAGACTTACACCTTTGACATTAGGCTCAGGATTTGGCTTTCCTAGGTCTGTATTTTTAGTAACGAGGGAGCGGTGCGGTCACAACGTCCCGTCCTCCGCTGCTCCTTCCACCCTCCAACGCACGCACGTCTCATCTGTTATACAAACAGAGAGGGACAGGAGAGTCATTTGACATTACAATCACAGAAGAGTGTCCCTAGCTCCAGAGAAGCCGGCACAACCCAAGGCCAAGAAGGCCTCGTTTCCAGGGACGAGGAGGCACTTTCCGTCCAGAAACTACTTCAAACTCTTGTGGCAACTGAAGCGACCACATTTGTGGCAACAACTTCCTGCCCTCAGCTTTGGCACCAGCACAGGGCTTCCCCCTCACAGTGGTGATGGGTGTCCACGTGCACATGAGGTGCCCGTAGTTAGTCACAGAACAGACTGAGCCAGGAGAGGGAAGGAGCATCCTTGGTCCAGGCAAAAATCCAGGACACAGAACACGCACAGAGAGCTTTGGGGATGCTCCTTCCCACCACAACCTGGTTACGGTGCAGTTATTCAGCTTGCGAGCACTTTATGAGGGCAACAGCCCTTATCTGTGCACACGATGCTCTACAGATGAGCATCTTTGAGGGCCAGAAGGCGATCCACAAGGGCAGCAATATTTTTTGTCACAAGTAGGTCACCCAGACTACTTGCTATAGAAGCCAACACTGCAATTTCCTTGTAGCTGAGAGAAGGCTCTAAGGACTAATTCCTGAAAGTGGGTGTTGGAGAGGGTTTACATGGCATATAGGTTATTAGTGGCTTTGCTCTTGCCGAATCCTACAGCTTTCCTCCAAAATATGGTGCCCCTTTAACCCCAACACAAGTTACTTCAGCTAGTCAAGCCACTAACCTCTATGTGCCCCAATCTCAACCTCCCTAAATATAATGACACAGTAAAATCCAGCCCCTGGCAGCACCCTGTGATTTATGCAGTTAATATAAATGCACTTTGAAATTATCTACTGGAAGAAAAAAAAAAGGTAACACTAGTAACAATAACCCCAAATTTCAGCCTAGGAGGAGTCTGAAAATGCATCTTTATGCATTTACACTTTAAATAATTCAGAGCACTGTATCAGCAGCCCTTGTATGAAGCACTAGGACGTTGGTTTCATAACAGCATCGCTCCACAAACACAAGCACTGTAATTCTGTGCAAGTCTCAGGAGTGCTTTGGCAACATTCACTAACTAATGCCCATTGCTGCAAAATGATTGTTTTCATTTCTTTGGTTATTCCTCTAGGGCACATGGTTTCATGGCAGAGAGGATTTGATTTACTACCAAAAAAAGAAATAGTCAGATTTTAAAATTCATATTTTTCATTTTTCTTTTTAATTTGTGCTTTTAAAGTGAAACTGATATTGAAACATGAAGAGTACAGGCCAGGAGAATGAAAATATGTGGAAAAAATAGTAAATAACCAGAAAGTTAAGTTACAACTGATTTAGTTATCTACGGATTGCTAAGAAAAATTCAGTTTATCTTCAGGCTAATGACTTTGTGCAAACATATCGCACCAACTCCTGAAAGATAATAACAAGAAACATAATTGGGTTTTTGTAGAATTAGGGCAACATGAGAAAGTCAACAGAAGTGCTAGGCGGATTAGAAAGCATTTCAGGAATGATCTGCAAGCCCATGAGGTTCAAAGTATTATAGCAAACTTACCTCCTTCACAAACACTTCACTTTAAATTGATTTCTTGAGTCAAGGTCAACGCTTTCATTCTGCAGACAGGAAATGGCCAGGCAATAAAAGCTGCAGAAATTAATTCATCAAAAAAGATGCCTGCCATTGAGATTTGAAAAGAATATAAATGTTTTTTAAAATTTGCTGAGTAAAAGCATCATTCTTTCTTTACTCAGCCCTGCAGTATATGAAAACTTGGAAAAGTAGTTTAGAAGACACTTCCTGATATATGTTGCATGGCTAAGTCTGTTGGTGCATGGTCCAACTTGCTAGTGAATTCTGTGTGGATGTGTCGTGGCTGTTGCAGGTCTAATTTTGTCTTCACAACTAGTGAAGTGCCCCAAAACTCTAGTAGAACTGTGCTTCACTCCCACAGCTTCAAAAAGATTTCCCTGTTAGTTCTTCTTCTGCAGCCGCAGCAAGGAATTCAGCTGAAGCACCAAACTGGGATGAGACAATTATTCATGCTTTGCCTAATTATATCATGTTTAAGGAGGGCAGTCATTCCCAGGACCAAGCGCTTAGTTCTCCAAGGTAAGCAGACTGCAGTGCGGCCTTTCAGAATGGGAGAAATGTGAAGGAAGAAGGGGATTTGCTTTCTGATTGTGGTCCTCATGTAAGCAAACTTGATAGTTTCTCTTCTTTATCCATAGCCTTTTTTATTTTGTCGATAAAGTTTACCAAGCTTGTCATATGCACAGAGGCCTCTGCATGGCTCTTACTTCTGACCTTTTTCGTTTTGGCGCACCTTGCAGGTTGTTGTCCACCTCACATGATGCTCGGCCAGGAAGAAAAGAGCCCATATGGGGTTTGTGAGAGTAGGAGTATGTTAGAGCATGAAGCCACAGGGCTTCTTTTAAAGGTCAAAATGCTGCAAAATCTCCTACACAAATATGTGAAGTTTAGAAGGAATATCTAAGAATAGGTCTAGAAATGTCAGAAGACACAGAGTGTCTGTAGGGTGCTTACAGATTGCAGTGCAGTGACCAGCAGGAAAAGAGATATTTGTTAGCAAAGAATTCTAGAAGAGAAGGATGAACCTTATCAGTGCTCATCTAGGGAAGGGCACCTAAGTCTCCCAAATTGCTCTGATTATGTTTTCAGTAGAAGAGCAAACTGTCATTTTACCCCTATTTCTTCTCACCTGCTGTTTTGATCTTTCCACAAGAGAAAAATGAACTATTATGCTCTAGAACTGGTACCATCTTACTTCTCTTCCCAAAGTTGAGAAAAAATGCAGGGAAAATTCAGAAGGAGAATTAACAACATGAGTGGAATTCCAGTCTCTCCTGCTTTATCATATTTCTGCATCAAGGCAATCTTTTTCACCAGCAATAAATAGACTTTAAAAGAGCTATTTAATAGTTAACACGACATTGAAAATTCACCTAAACTTGAGGCTTCGTTGCTTAAGGCTTCAAGAATTTAGATTCTGGGGTACTTCCAAATCCCCACAGATGCTCAGACCTGTAATGTTCTCAAACAAGAGAGCAAGCTCAGTCTCCAATCTAAATATTCAGATGTGGTCTAGATGGTGTTCAGCAGGTAGGAACGAGAATCAGGATGACACCACCCAGGCCTGCTCTTGGCTAAGGGCTTGAGAAGGTCTAGGCCCTGCAGAGATGCTCCACTTTTTTCCAGGTAAATCTGAATCCAGAAGGATCCTCACCTCCTCTGGAACTTTATCTGGTCATTGCTGTCCTGGGGATAACAAATAGAAAAAGAGGTTATAAAACCTGAAAGAATCTTTTTCAGAGTTAAAATTTCTCTAACAAGTGAAAGAAAAGAAGATCCTTTACCTTTTAGAGTTATTCCACGGGGTTGCTTTCCTTACTGCACAAAGAAGTAGGAGAAAGTGGTTTCCTATTCTTGCTGTTTTTCGCATCGATGAAAACCAGCCTGTGTTTACCTTTCCTGGCTGTGTTTGCAAGAGCCCCAGTGATGGTCTAAAGCTCAAAGCAGACAGTAACAAGCCCAAGGAGGAGACACATTAACATCCAGGCCATCTGCTCTCTTCCGAGTTTTAACAGCACTGAAGTCGTTCTGAATGATGCAAAATAAAGCCTCACCTGGGACCCGACATGCGCAGCGTTAACACCTACAGACGCTAATTGAAAATGTGGAGAGAGGCACAAAGCTCCCGTGTGAGCTCTGGGCAGCAGCTCGCGGGTTCCTTCCATCTGCCCAGGGCTCTGCTGACTTTCAGGTAAAAGATGATGGAAACGGAACCGCTTGGGGAGATGTCACTGAAGGAATAACATGCAGCTCTGACTCCCATCTTTAAATCCTCTTGCTGTAAAGAGAAGCCTTTTGTATTGTTTAGGACTTAACAGAGAAAGGTGGAAGAAAATGAATGGTCACAGAAGATTTGCCAGGCAACCACTGGGGGAAAAGGAGATCTAAAATATACGTTATAGCAAACAATTCTGAGGTTAATTCTGTATGCAGGTTTTCATTTTAAAACCTTCTCTACAAACAACATAGCATATGCTTTGCAAATGAAAGTTTGCAAATTATTTTAGATATTAATTTTTTTTAGAAATGATGCTGAAAATATTCGATTGCAACTTTATTTAGAAAAAAAGTACCGCTGTGACATTTAAGAGTGACTGGACTTCCTACGTGATCTTCGGTTCATAGTAACTCCAAGGCCTAATCCTGATTCCACTAAATCCATGTGGTCTTTCCCCTTAACACTGCAGAAACAGCCAGCTCCTCCGTTCGCTGCATTTACGTGTCACAGACCGTACAGAGGAAGGCTGCAGCAAGCGCAGGTTATTAAACTGCGCAGCGCTTACTGCACACGTGTGCTCTGGCCTGCACTCCTCTGCTAAGCAGGTCCAAGGGATCGAAAGGGCTCTTCTCTCCAACATTTCTGCTGAATAAAGCCCTTAATAAATTGCCTGGGCTTTTAGTTCAATCAAGCATTGTGCACACAGTGCAAAAAGAAAATGTGGAGCAGCTTCTGAATCTTCTTTTTATGTCTTGCTGCCTATCATTTTTGGAAAGAGAAAGACCACTGCAAAGGAGTACAAGGCTGTATAAAGATGACACGGACTTTCAGCTATTTTTGAAGGCTGAAAACAGCAATAAACAGGACAGGGATTGGAGTAGGTCACTCCTCCTTATTTTCATCCACAAATACTTTGTGAATACTGAACACAGCACCAAAGAGTTTTCCACTTTTGATAAGAATAATAACAGCAATAATAAAAGTAACACTAAAGCTGACATACCTTAATCATGATGTTTTCCTCTCTATCATAAACAAATCCACATTGTACTACTGGAACTTGCAGCTGTGGGACATGTATAGGATGAGGTCTGTATTCAAGGGCTAAAAAAGTCCCCAAAAGCTGAAAACTTTATGAAATAATAAGTCTTGGGCCACATCTGATGAAATCAAAGACATAGCCCTATTGGTACACTTTTTACTTTATTATTTGCCCCTTTGTGTATTGCTTTTCAGGCAGTTGAGTGAAGATATCATTGGAAGAAGGAGGATAAAAGGTTTTAGTGATTTCAGAAGCATTTCAAAAAGTGAATATAATGTAACATAAATATTGAATAGAATGAATGGGTATCACTTCAGGCTTCTGTGATTCAAGATTCATTTGAATGAAACTTGCCAAAAAATAAAGCAAAAGTTTTCAATATCCTGCCAGGTCAGCTGTAGTATAACACTGTAACATATAACACTGTGTTCTCTAGAAGTAGGGAATGGATATTTCTTTCCATATCATTTATTTATATTTGCTCATGAGTGCATCCTTAATGAATACATCTACCAAGAGCGTTTAGAGGGAAGTCAAGGTGAAAGAAAGCAAGAAATGAAACCACTCCACCTCTTCCAGTTAAGGGCTAGGGAAAAGACAACACAGGAGCATTTACAGCTGTGGTATGATGGACAGGATGGAAGTATGAGATCCCCTGGAGCTTTCAGAGCAGTCGGAAAGAACTGATGCTCACGAAATACGTAATCCATTAAAAAAGAGAGTTTTAAAAAAGAAAGGCATTACGGATTCTAGGCAGTGTTTTATATAAGCATAACCATTAATAAAAGAGTTGAGAAAACAGAAAAGGTTCGATGTGAGTCAAAAAAAATTCTCCCCTTGATGGGCACGCAGACCAGGTCGAAGTGCAAGAACACTGGGGAGGCAGAGGAACAGGAATCACAGGATTCCTGCATCTCCAGAATATTCACCTTCCATCCAACTTTAATACCTCCCCAAACGCCTCTTTACACTCTGCTTTGTCATGACTCATTTTAAATCAACATCATCTTCTTGCTTTTTCCAGCCCATCTCTTTATCCCTATTTAACTACTGATCCTTATATCTTTCGTTTAACATTTAGCTTGTTAAGTCTCTTGGACTTGGAATATCCTTTGCTTTTGAACTCTTTCAGTAATTGGCACAATGGAGTTTAGTAGATTCAAAGTCACCTCTTCCAGGTGCACAGAAGAGGTGTAAAACTTAGTAAAAACTTATTTAAAAAAAAACAAACTGTGTGGCCAAAGTAAATGCAGGGGGTTATTGGCCAGAGTGGATGTTCTGTCAAGTGAAGAAGGAAACTTCCCACAGAAAGCGGAGGGGAGTAAGGTTCTTAACTCGTTCCTTCCATACATCCTATAAAGTCCAAATTGAATTTGGAAAGTGCATTTTGAGCCCTTTGTGGCTCTTATCTACCAGGCTTGAACATAAATAAATAAATAAATAGAAGTTATTATTTGGGGATTAAAAACAGAAACTGCACACACTAGATTCACTTTTCCCTTCCTCTGCAGCTCCTTTATGCCGCTCGGTCACCCCATAATTCCAGCCCCAACAATGATGCTGAGTGTTTCAGACACAGGAGTCACTCCTCCAGCATCTCCACTCGGAATATTCCCAAACTCTCACAAGCTCCACTGCATCCTCTCCGGCTGCTGCAGTTAATGCTGCTCAGGAAGAGGCAGGGAGGCACAAGGCCACGAAGTGGAGGCCGGTCTCCACACGGAGACCACAAAGAAGCCTTTGCAGCCTCCTCAAGCACAGTATTCACGGCAGAAATTGCCAAGTTCTTAGCCTGAGAAGTTTAAGTAATTCTGCATTACCACTGCTGCACGTGGCAGCAGCTTATTCAGGCTAATTCTATACTTTCCATGCAAAACGTTGTGATCGATGAAAGCTGCCAGGCACTGAACTGCAGTGCTGCATCACCTGGTCAAACATGATCCCACTCCAGTGTTATGGAGCAGGAGAGTAGGAGTGGGAGAGTGGATTGAACAAAATATTCCTTGGTGAGCCCATCGGCACTTTCCTGGTCTCTCCAGTACAACAGGGTCCATTTGATCAATGTCAATGCACATTACTGGATTAATCAGGAGAGCTAATCAACATCACTGTTTATACGGCCACCACTGAATTAGGAGATGGCACTGTTTAATGCTGTTCAGTCATGCAGCGTTCTTATGCTAATAATAAAGGGATAAAAGTACCTCTGGCCACTTCCCCAGCTGTCCTCACGTCTTGCCCAAGAATGCAAAGCTGCTGATTTACACAGGCTACGTATCTGCCCTGTGCTCTGGCCTGCAAAATAAAGCAAATGAAAACAACATAAATTTGCCTAACAAAAGAGGCACATACATGCTATGCCAGCTCCTGAAAAAGTGCCCTTGAACCATTTGCAGCTTCCAAAACATCCTATCTGCCAGCTGCAGCAGTAGGGAATGCACATGTTAACCTAGCCATGGTCTGGTCCTTTCTCCGTTCAAATCGAGTGAAAACAAAACGTGTGAGGGTCACTGAATACAAATAGTGACCTTCTCTGTCTGATGCAATATCAGAANCCTATCTGCCAGCTGCAGCAGTAGGGAATGCACATGTTAACCTAGCCATGGTCTGGTCCTTTCTCCATTCAAACTGAGGGAAAACAAAACCAAAACGTGTGAGGGCCACTGAATACAAATAGTGACCTGCTCTGTCTGATGTGATATCAGAATCTGTATCTTTACCTTTGAAAAAACAATGTTTTTACCAAAACTACTTGCAGACTTGATCATGGCTCTGGTAAACATCATGATGGGCACTATTTTATGGACATCTAGGGCATAACATCACGGCGACTGCTTGGAGGCTGAGGGAAAGCACATTTGAGGCGAGCTCTCTCAGGGCAGTACTTCATGGCGCAGCAAAGGCAATCCAGCAGCAAGGCTTAGCCGCTTCCTAATCCTGCATGGGAAAAGCCACAGCCTGGGCCACACTCGGCAGCGAGGCCAAGCCTTGGCTCCAGCTCAGTGGAATTAGTAAATCTCTTAATTTCTCCATGTAATGAATGCAACCAGTCTGTTGCTGTCTGACATGGGCACGAGATCTGAGTTTAGATGAGGAAGGGAAGGGGTCAGAGAACTCTTAATATATTTGAACATATTTGCAGACCAGATGGGTCAGATGAACTCCATCATAGAACACCTAAAAGTCACTTGAAAGTGTCTCAAGACAATTAAAGATCATTTCTGAGAACTGGTCAAGGACAGGCAAGGTGTATGCCGACTGCAAAAAGATAATCAAATGCCTACTCCTAAAATAGGCAGAAGGTAAAGAGCAGAGGCTGGGAAGAAGGACCATGAAATTAGGTTAAATTCAGCTGAAGTTGCCATTAAAAGTATCTACAAAGTAAGCAAAACCCAGTATCTGTAATTAACTGAAAAACAAAAAGGACCCAAGTAACAGTTGATGTAGGTTTATCACCAAAAATCAGGGCAAAGCCAGTTTATTTTGTTCTGTCAGACTAATATACCTGAGAGAAGCAGCTGATGTCAAGTACTTAACCTTGGAAAGGCTTCTGATGCTCTAGCATGACTGTCCTAAAACAAAAGGAAATCTGTTTTATTTTTTGGGTTTTTTCTTAAGCGAAAGCACTATAAAGATAGGTGTGAACCTCTGACATAAAAATACTATTTTGATAATGCACCAAGAGAAACTTACAAACCGTTCAGTATAAAATGGAAAAATAGAGTGAATGCAATTTCTCAGGGGGTCTATCCCACATAATATTCATTTTTTTTCTTGCAAGATGAGATAAGAAACATGTTTTTACATTTGTATACTATATGGAGCAGGGAGGGATTACAAGGACTTGGGTCTGTACATTGGAGGACCTGTAGAAAGGGAAACGACTTTGAAAATTGCAGAAATACCCGATCAAACAGTGGTTCCGGTCAGTGTATCAGTTCAAAGGTTACATTGCTTCAAGAATATTCAGCTCAGAGCTCTCTCCAGACGGGGTCCAAGGGCTGCAGTGAGGGCTGGCGTGGGACTCTGCTGCGGAGGGCCCTGGTGACAGCAGTCCCCACCACGGGGACAGCCCGCAGCATGGGCCAGGCGCTGCACAACGGGCGCTGCTCTCGCTCAGGTACCTCATGGAGGATGGGCACATCCTTTCCAAAGCCCTAGAGCCATGAGGAGGCACGTGGAGGAATGAGGAAAGGAGCAGCCGGACTCTTTGCTCTGAGGGAGAAACGAGAGAAAAGNACAGCCCGCAGCATGGGCCAGGCGCTGCACAACGGGCGCTGCTCTCGCTCAGGTACCTCATGGAGGGTGGGCACGTCCTTTCCAAAGCCCTAAAGCCATGAGGAGGCACGTGGAGGAAGGCAGAGCATCAGGATGAGGAAAGGAGCAGCCAGACTCTTTGCTCTGAGGGAGAAACAAGAGAAAAGAGCACAAGAACTGATGAAAAAAGGAAATGAATCTACTTCCTACATGTTGGGATAACGAAGACAACACATAACGGGCTAAACCACAGCAGAAACATTCAAAACCCACCCTGGAAATAAGCAATACTAGTAGGACAAGCACTAGGAGAACGGAGTGCCTGGGGAGGTCTTTTGTACTGCAGTTTTCTAAAACCACGTTGGGCAGTGTCTGTCAGAAATGTCAGCTGACCACACTGCGGACCTGGCGACGGACTCTATGAGCTCTCAGGGCTCCCTCCAGCCCCACAGCTCCCATGCTGGGGTTGGATGGGCGGCCTTCCCATGGGAACACCACAGAGGCCATGCAGAAGCGTGTGCCTGGAAGTCCTGCTCCCTGCAGAGCACGGAGCTACCTGCTTCAGGCCAGTTTGTTCCTCCTGTAGCTCACGATAGCCCCAGCATCCTGGCCAAATGTTTAAAAAGACAGAGATTTTCCACTCTTTCCACCCACACAAGATGGCTGTTCTTCTCCATCCTTCCCTTTGCAGAAAGACAAAGTTATGATTTCTCCTTCGTTAAGCTCTTGAAGACTTAGAAAGGCATTTTTGGGTTCTGTTGCTTATCTTTGAGGAGAGTCACCTATGAACGAATGTGAAGGATAGATATTTTTTCATTTCTCAGGTGATCACTGTTAAAAAACTCTCATGAGGTATTTTATTTGCCAATCTCCAACATTTTATTAAAAAGAGTCAGTGCTTAAAACGCAAAGCAAACAGATAAGAAAAACTATTCTCTAACCTATCATCCTTTATTAAAAACAAAGACAAGCGAAAAATTCCTATGGTTGGAGTGAATTGCTTGTTTTAATGACTTTGGAAAGATTATGCAGGAGTAATGGGAAAACTCAGTTTGCTTCGGGTTATTTAAGAAATAATAGCTGCTCCGCTCTGTATTTGCCAAGACCTCTGAGGCAGGGATTTAGAACGAGCATTGATTTTACGTTGGATAAGATAAAAGGTTCCTATCATAGGAACATAGAAGCTACTGTACCAAAATAAAGAACAACAGTTAATCTAATTCACAGAATGAATTCAGTTCCTTTCCCCAATTCCCTGTGTTTCAGATGCTGATATACCTCTGTAATTACATGCAACTATATGAGTCACTGTAAAAAAAAAATACTCATAATGAAATTTGAGCAACATCTGAGCAATTCAGGGGGGATAAGGCTTACAAGCACTTTATTTCACCCAGATTGGAATTTTTTTTGACAAAGTATCTTCCTGCTATTGCCTTCCTGAAAATCTATTTACCATCCTCTGAAGTCGTTACAGGACAGGCACTGCAGCCCATCTATGTGCAGCCACTGCTCAACTCCATTGCATCGGATTCGGGAGCTTGCACACACTGACAGGTTAAAGCATCCCCGTTTACAAAGAACCAGGACAAGGGACATTGGGTGGGAGGAAGGTCACCGTGCAGAGCCCCTCACCATGGCTCGGCAGGCCAAGGGCAGGCGCACGCAAGGGCGACACGGGGGATATCTGCTTGCATCCCCCACGCATGGGGTCCAAGGGCGCACGCGTGGGGTATGCAAGCATTAAGCATGCAAGGATTTCTTTAAATTGATCAGCCCTAAGGGAAAAAAAAGATATATATACACACACATACACACACACGTGTGTGTATATTTATGCCTAAAGGGTGCTCACCCTTGTCCCTGTCCTTCCACGTGTGCCTCCGGCCTCTTCTCCGGCTAAGCTGACATAGGGATGGTTGCAGACAGATCCGCTGAGGTTCAGGCTTCTCAGCGTCTCTGACGTGTTGTAAGGTGCCAGCTACAGATCGCAGCCTTCACTCTCAGCTACTGCAGAGGACAAGGTGCGGAGACCTGCTCGCCTGCAAAGAAACACAGCAGCCTTCTTAACCAGCCCTCTTAAAGTCAAAAACTTTTTTGCTGTGGGGGTTGTTTCCACAGCATTTCGGTAAAGACCTTCTAAAGTGTTGGTTTTCTCATTCCTCCACTTTTTCTGTATCCTTTTTTGGCACAACATAAAAAAAGAAGGATTGCTATTTACAGATTTTATTCTATTTTTCTTGTTGAATTTTTTTGGTAAACTTAGCCAAAGGTAAAAAGAGGGAAAAGCCAATCAGAATGATTCCACAAGAACTTTTAAATGTTAGAGAATAGCCAAAGGTAAAAAAGAAAAAAGCGACCAGCTTATGCAGATCAGGTCTATCAGTCTATATAATAAAAAATGAACGAGAAGATTTTTTAAAAATAGAAAATGTAATGCACTAGGGTGCTAAAAAGCATTAGTTTAAATGCAAATTCCAGTAATGCCAAATAACAGTAATTTTTTTCTGAAATTTGCTTTCCACCTCCAGGCCCAGGAGCCCTCAGTGGCGGCTCTGAAGAACATGCTGCACTCTGCTGCTCTGGAGCAGATCCCTGCTGTCCCGTCCACATCCCCAGCCAAGCAAACAGCTTCTAAAGTCCTTTGCGCTAACGCTCCTCCCAAGGCGGCCCCGGCCCCAGCACCTCCACACGACATTAGATTCAATTACCCTCGTCTGCATCAGCAACACGCACGCATAAAGCAGCAGCGCTGGGAGGTCTCGTCATAACATCCTAACGCCCTGCTTCCCCTGCCAGGGAAGAGCCGTGCCCCAGCCTGGCTGCGCTGGCACGGGATGCCCAGGACTGGCACACGCACAGCTGAGCTGGCACTGGAACTTCATTATTTCTCTTTGGTTCCTTGGAAAGGCTGCGTACAGTCTGACCCAGCTCCTCATGCACCCAGTGCAGTGAGAACAACCAATGTTATTACGTTATTACGGTGAAGAGGGAAATCTGATGTATCGTTCAGCCGAAAACCTCTTTTCTGCTTCTTGTTCCTCCTTCCAGCTTCTCTTTGGGTCCCTCCCCTCTTGTATCTGTGAAACAAGATTGCCGCCTCGAAGGGGGCTGCTGGGGTGGGCTTGACAGCAGAGCTTCACTGGCGCGGGCCGTGCTGGCACAGACTCCACGGCAGCCGGCGGCACGGCTAGCCTGGCCGCCTCCGCACGCACCGGGATGGAGCGAGCGCTCCCAGAGCGCCCGCACGCACCGCATGGATTGCAGCCCTCTCCAAACACAGGTGTGCACTGGAAAACCTCTTTCTACTTTTACCATCTAGGTCAGATGCTGCCAAAAAGGAGTTCCCATAACTTCCTTTCCTATTTGGAGCAAGTTACTCCAGAAAATGTTCATGGAGGAGAAGTTTTTATCATTTTTTCTACAAAGCTAAGATTCATGACCAGACTGCACTCATGCCCTTTTCAGAAGGCAAAGGCTACATAATACTAAAACTCGCCTTTAGACAGACTGTGCATTAACAATTACATTCATTCAACAGCATTAGCAACTTCCTAGCTCCTGTGGAGACCATCATCCATCTCATGGTTATGCAGGTTCCATCTCCTAATAAATTAATTTTATATTTAAATCAAAATACTATTTTATTTCTTTAATGCAGGACGAATACATGATGCAAAATGCCAGCCTATCAAAATGCTAAGGAAACTGGCATCCATCACCCACACAAAACCTGTTTTTAGGACCAAAAGTTTGTAAAACTCAGGACAGGATTCGTCCTAGAGAAGCGTGCAGTTTCTACTCAGTCTTCACTTGAAGTCATGCGGTTGGATTTTTGGTGGCCTATGATTTTAACACAAGCTAGAAGAAAGCCCACAGCTTTGGCAAGGCCAGGTTGTTACAATAAATGTCTTTTAATGCTTACAGAGAACTGGCCAAGTTCTCTACAGATGCCAAGTCTCTGGTTTCAGAATGCTGCTCTTGGGCTGTATCTTGCTCCAATGGAATTCAAACTATTGCTCACTGTCCTCAAGGATCAGCGTTGTGCTCACTTCATTAATGGAGAGAACCACTGGCTTTCAATGCAGGAATTGATTTCTGCTGATTTATAGCCCAGAGGAATAATTTTAATTGAACTTTGTTAATTTTCTGCAATGATGGCTAATTCTTTCTTAACTGCTGCTCTTTTTTTTTTCTAAGCACTGGCACACTGAGAAGAATTACTTTAATGATCATGTAGGCACAAAAATGTCCCTAGATGGACTTTAAATATCGTTAATTTTAGCCCCTCCTGGAAATACTTTGCCAGGTGCTTAGCAGTAAAAACACCCATACATATCTTAACTCTGGATTCTAGCTGCACATTTTTACATGTAAATATTACCTTTAGAGGCAAAAAAATAAAAGTTTCTGCAATACCTTTTTCAGGTAATTTTGCCGCCTTAAGATTGTGGATTAAATCTTCATTTGCTTCATAAACTTCTATACCTGCTTCGTACAGGTAGGATTGAGTGCATTTCTTTTCATCAAGGGTAGACCTCCCACATCTGTGTTCCATGAGAAGATGCTTTTTCTATGAAAACATACATGAAATCTACTCTCTCTGTCCTCCATTCATCTATCTCCCCCTTTTCCTCTCAAACCATCTGTTGTAGCAAATACAACGACACTCATCTGCAATCACAACTTCAGGAGATGAAAAAATATGTAGGAAAGTTAGAGGCCTCCAACAGGGAGAAAGATAAAAGGTCTCTGAAAGGGCACTTCAGGAAACTGAAGTGAGATTAAAGAATTAAAAGCCTTTTAAATAATTCGTGACTTTAAAGGACACAGTATTCATAATTTCTATCAATAATTTAGCATGTATATTCTGTGATTAATTAGAGGAAAAATGCTTAAAGGATTCCTGCAGGCATTGCCCTGGATCACGACTTTCACAGGGACCAGAAACAAAAATGCCACTAACATCAAAATCCTGAATAAGAAGAAGTTGCTGTTGGCTTCAATGTTGGCTTTAAAGACTAAGATTTCTGCTCATTTTATGCACTCACATAAGAAGTTCTTTCACAATCCAAATAATACATAAAAATAAAAGCTGAGACCCCAAGCCAGAGGCTCCAGGTTCCCACCGGCATGTAGAACAGGCAGGAGAGCAATCGGGAGAGGGCAGAGCCCAGCTTTGCTCCAGCGATGCAAGCGGGAGCCGGGAGCCACTGAGCTCAGTGATTACTATAATCCCAGATTTATGCCAGGGCAGGAGAGAATAACAGGGTAGACAATCTCCATTCCGCCAAAAAATGGAGGGTTTATAATCTAGCTTGTCTCCGAATGAGTAAAGCTGACATGATCTCTCTTTTATTCACCTTTGCTAACAGCTGCTGGATGATAAGAGATGCAAGAGAAAAGGGCACGCTTTATGCTTTGGCTTTAAAACGGGCGAGTTTCTTAAAAGAATTGCCCTTTTTTTAACCCGTCTTTATATGCCGCTGGTTTTAACTTTTTGAACTTAGTTTCTTTTCTTCTTTATCACAAGCCAAGAATAGCAAAGCCCAACAGCTAATGAGATTTGAAGTGATACCCAGTTGCTCAGAGAAAAAGAAAGAAACGGAAAAAAAAAAAAAAGATAAGAAAAGGAAAAAAAAAGATTTGGAGGGTTTTCAGTGATGAACTTGGCAAGAAATCAGTCTTTTCTGCCAAAGGGCCTGGAGCAGAGAGAAAATTCTGACCCCAACAATTGCGGTTCTGGCCCGGCTGCTGCCTTGCCGTTTGGCCGATGTCTGCTGCGGGGCTGGTGCTGGTGCTGGTGCTGGTGCTGTGGGCGGGCAGGCTCATCCCTGCCCCGAGGACAGCCCTGGAAGCACTGCTGCAGCGGGGCCAAACGGAGCGGGCTGTCAGGAGGAACAGACGAGCTGCTGGGGAAAGCCCTCGCCGGCGCGGGCTGAGCGGCTGCCACGGCTTTGGGAGGGCACTTACCTGAGGTCGTGCTCTACCACTGCCTCCTATTATTTATAGTATCTTTTAGTCTACTGGAAAATAACCAAAGCTGGAACTATTCCCTTCTGCAAACGGCAGTAGTCAGAGCTTTCACTATTTCCTTGATTCCTGCAAAAATATTAATCCCACTCACCCTCCGTACCATAGAATCATAGAATCATTAAGGCTGAAAGGGACCTTTAGAGACCATGTAGTCCAGCCCCACTGCACATGCAGGGTCACCTAGAGCACTTGGCACAGAACTGCATCCAAGAGGGTTTTGAAGATCTCCAGAGAAGAGTCCAGAGACCCACATTTTCTCTAATCTTCCTTTTGCCACTGATATATTTGAAGCAGCTCTTGTTATCTTTAACATTCCTTGCCAGATTTAATTCCAAATGTGCCCTAGCCTTACTTGTCCCATCCCTGCGTTCCCTGACAACATTCCCGTATTCCTCCCACGGGGCCTGTCTTTTTTCCACATTCTGTACATTTCCTTCTTCTGTTTGAGGTTTGCCAGGAAAACTCATCGTCAGTCAGGGGTGTCCAGTGCTCTCTGCATAAGAAGATGGTAATTCAGAAGTAGGGGAATTATCNTATATTTGAAGCAGCTCTTCTTGTTATCTTTAACATTCCTTGCCAGATTTAATTCCAAATGTGCTCTAGCCTTACTTGTCCCATCCCTGCGTTCCCTGACAACATTCCCGTATTCCTCCCACGGGGCCTGTCTTTTTTCCACATTCTGTACATTTCCTTCTTCTGTTTGAGGTTTGCCAGGAAAACTCATCTTCAGTCAGGGGCGCCAGTGCTCTCTGCATAAGATGGTAATTCAGAAGTAGAGGAATTATCTTGTGCCACAGAATGAAAAGGGCAAAATTTGATCAGCGATGAGTAAAAGAGGAGGATATATAAAAGTATATGGGAATTCCTTCTCTATAGCTAGAGTTCCTATTCACTTCATCTGTAACTTTAACAAGTGAAAGTAACAGAAATAATCAGAATGCAGAACTTGAACCTTAAACTTACACCAGTATCCTGTTAGCTGTGGCCTTTTCTAGAAATATTAACAAAATAATTATTTTGGCAAAAGGTTTCTATTCTGGTTCAACTGAAACTGTTGAATGTTACTGAAAATAACAACTCTGCTTAGCACCTCTGCATTTACTTTTAATTACTGCTCCCCAGACTTTACTCTGTCTTTTACTCTGTTGGCTTATGCCCATTTTAAATACTATGTTCTTGAGTAACCATCTTCTGCTTTTCCGTTTTTCCCTTGAGTAATATACAGGGTTTCATGACATTAAATGTACAGAGATTTAATTACCTACTCCTCTGATATTGTTTGATGAGACAAGTCAAAATTAAAGTTAAAAGTTGTAGCTGTATTTTCTCATATATATGATAAAGAGAACAGTACACTGGGCAAAGCAGCTTCTAATCCAGAACATTCCCCACACGTGATAAAGAGGAGGGTCTATAAGTACATAGTAAACTTTTTTTCTAAGAGAAGAGTGTTTTGCTTAAGATTTAAACTGAGTTAAATCCTAGTATGATTTCTAAAAGAATTTATTCTCATCTACACAATAATGAATTGTAGGATGAATTAATAATTAAAATCTATAGATATTCACACACACAAAAAAATCCCTTAATTATCTAGAAGAATTCTGGACTATATCAAGGCAGATATAGAATATCAGTGGGATTTAAGGTTAAAACTTGCACTTCATGGAAAAGACTTGCAGGAATTCAGTCCTACCGGGTCTCATTCAAGCATTTAGTCAATTGGAGTCTCCTTCTCTGGAGATCTTCAAGACCCGCCTGGATGCAGTCCTGTGCCACGTGCTCTAGGTGGCCCTGCGTGTGCAGGGGGTTGGACTAGGTGACCTCTAGAGGTCCCTTCCAACCTCAACCGTTCTATGATTCTATGGTTCTATGATTTAATCAAGCGCCACAACTTCTTGTTCACCAAGTATCACATTTACCACTACTCCTATTCCTTGAAGTTAAACAACATCAGCTTTGCCAGGTTGTTTCTTTTATGTGTGTATCAGATAATTTCTTGACTTCAAGAAGATTTGGTGCTGCTGAGTAAAACAAATGTTGTAGAGAGCAACAGCTACAACCCGCCTGCAGGTCTGCAGAAATACGCTGTCATCTGCTCAGTTACCTAAAAGATTTTCATTCCGCTTATGAAAAAAACTTTTGTCTGTGGACACTGAGCTTTCAAATTTGGCAGCAGCCATGCTGGCTTCTGTTATAGTGCTATTCCTCTTCCACCTAATGGAATATTGATTTTCTTAAGCAAGTCTAACACAATCAATACACTAAAAAAAGAGAAGAAATAGGTAAGAGCAACCATCTCCTTTTTCTTTTGATACATAATTGGAACAAAGAGAAGCAGTCTGAAACTAACAGACTAGAAATCTTAGATGGTAAAAAAATATTTTGTGCAAGAAAGGTCTGATGCAAAGTTTTTTCACATTTCATGTTTGGCATGATATGAGGACTCTTGGTGCACACCAGACTCACAAACTTATGCTCGCAGATCATGAGCCTGTCGGAGGGAAAAGAGGCAGCACAGTTTAATTTGTGGTGCAGTGTTTCTGGAACGTGTTCATGATCTTGCTAATAAAAATAGAGGGCAGCATAATATGCAGCTCACCAGGAATCTGAGTCACTCTTTGGAGATCCTACTGAGCACTCAAGTACATGCAAGTTAGAGTGAAGTGGGATGAATTTGGCCACAGCAACTTATCTTTCACAAGCAACTTTAACCCCAAAGCCTATCTCTACTCCCTATGCCACGTGCCATTCTCAAGGCCTCCAGCTGGTGCAGGCAGCAGAAGGCCACTAAGGTGGTCAGAGGGTTGGACCATAACACTCTCCCTGAGAGGAGAGGCTGAAGGGACCGTGTTTCTTCTGTTTGGAGAAGAGAAGGCTTCTGAAGCCATCTTATTATGGCAGTCATCTTTTTAAAAGAGTGATGATGGAGGAGATAGGATCAGAGTCTTCTCAAAGATGCATGAAGAGAAGCAACAGTCACAAGTTGCAACAAGGGAAATTCCAACTAGGCAGGATGTAAACAATTTCACACACCAAGGGTGTAAGGTATGTAACCAGCTGCCAAGAGAGCCTGGGAAATTTTCATTCTTAGAGACGGAAACAGAATCATAGAATCATTAAGGAGATCATCCAGTCCAACCCCCTGCACATATGGGGACATGGGCACATGGACACATATGGGCACAGGACTGTGTCCAAGCGGGTTTTGAAGATCTCCAGAGAAGGAGACTCCACAACCTCTCTGGACAGCCTATGCCAGGGCTCTGTCACCCTCACTGTCAGGAAATTTTTCCTTAAGTTCCTGTGGAACTTTCTGTGCTTCAGTTTGTGGCCATTTCCTCTAATCCTTTCAAGATATTCAAAACTCATCTGGACAAGGCCTTACAACTAACATTCAAATTAGGTCTGCTTTGGACAGGGGATTGGATTTGATATCTCCCCATTATTTCATATTCTGTATGTAAAAATGATTTGTACTTTTATTTAGACTGAAGCTCATCAATATCACAAGAATTCCCAAAGCCAGCCAATAGTCCTACTAAATTCTCTTAAGCCTCGATTTCAGTGATTATCCAGAGATTAAAATTATAATGGATTTCTTAATGAGTGACTCTTTGTAGCTCTTCCTTGTTACCTTTTGGGGGTTGACCTATTTTCAACAATTTCTTGCCAGCACAGTCGGCCACCTCAGAGCTTCTAAGTAAACTTCTTCCCTTCTGGAGGACTGTTCCCAAAGAATTTACATGCATCAAGTTTCTGCAAAGTTATCTGCATCAAGTTGCTGGCAAAGTCATTGCCTAGCATTAGAGGTGATCATCAGAGTAGAGAATAGCTGAAATCCCAGCAGTGCTCTTGAGGAGATACTAAACGTGGTTTTGTTCTAAATTTATAACTTCAGTTCATGTCACACACACTCATGTCATTTCTCCTTACCTCAGGATTCGTGCCCCTTTCTCTGGGGAGCAACTTTGTAGCTGTTCCTCCATGTACTTTGGTGAAATCTGCTGAGCAGTGGAAATAATTGAGCTTAATTTGATGCAGTCAGGATGCAACACCCACAGAGTGAACCCAGAACTGGTTCTAGGCATCCCAGGACAGCACCTGGCATTCCTGAACGTTACTCTGACAGCTCGTGTGTGCACCTGCATGTCCCAGTCAGTCTCCAGAGCCCAATGTCAGATCCACGGCCTCCTGATTCCACAGATCCTTAAACTGCACAACCTTGTGTGTGCTTGTGCACTCTAGATGACCAGGAACTGGAACTTGCCCTATGTCATCACAGAATAGATCACCCCAGTTTTCTGAAAACATCGAGGACCTGACATTGGATTTGCAGACAAAGATAATTTGAGAATTCCCAGGATTTCCATTCACTTTCACTTATATTGCAAAACCAATCCTTTAATTGCTGACCTAAGCTGAAGTTGGAATTAGCTTCCAAAAATAAAACACTTTTTAAAATTTCCATCACATAATTTTCACCAAAGACTTTTTTCTTTATGATTTCTTATCTTGTCCATTATTTTTTTTTTCTTATAGACAGTTAAAGAAGGACTATTTACTTGGAAAGGGTGGTAACTCTGCACATTATGGCTTTGATTTGGTTGGCTTTGTATATATATATGTATATATATATATATACATTTATATATTTGGTTGGATTATCCCTGATTACAAATTCTTTGCTGGATCAGGTCAGTGCCCATAGAGTTTCTCCATATTAAAACAAGTTGAGGATGGTTCACTGAGGATTAGAGCACATTTCCTTACAGTTCTCAGTTCCCCTAGACTTCTAAATTAACAGAAGCTCCATTAAACTCTTAAGAGTATTTACATATCCAGCGTGGGCATTTAAAAATCTCTTTTTTTGCATACTTCCAATGCCTGAACATTATACATTTCTCAAATATAAAGGAAAATTCCACTAGGAAAAATATAGAAATGGAATTTGAAAAGCTCTAAAAAGCATTAATTATCGTCATCTACAATAACTTGTGGTAAGTTTTAAGTACAGGTCTGGGAGCACAAACCTTTCCTTTCCAAGCAAAAGAACTAGCCTCTTCAATAGCAATACTTTCAGGTAGAGAATCAGACATGGAAAGTGAATGTAGAAAAGAAATTTAATGATAATTGCACTGTAAAAGGTGATTGTGAGAACAAAAAGAGGGATCTTTTTTTCCCCTCCTCTGTGGTTTCAAATGAAGCGTTTATTCTAGCTTGGGACATTAAACTCAGCACAGGGCTTTTCAGTTACCTCCTACCTTCACTGGATGAATGTGCTGCTTCAGCCTGGGCCACAGAACGTGCCAGCCTGATCCACGAGGAGGAGGATCCTGCTGCTTCGTGGGGATCAAGAGAGCATGGATGTGGTGAGGAACCAGTGACCTTCCACATTCCTGAGGCAGCAGGGCTGAGGATGAGGTCCCTGGTGAGCTGGCACCTGATCATGTCTGAGAAGAAAAGAAACGGAGAGTTTGAGAGTCAAAATATACGGGAAAAAAACACATGAAGAAACAAAATCCAAGGGCTGATGACCATCAGGCAGAGGTTTTGTCCCTATTTTTTACTGACGCAACTTCATTCGCCTTGCTGTTTCCTAAGTGCCACCACAGCCCAAGCACATCCAGTCCCTCAGATATCTACAGCCCCAGAGACATAGGCCAACTGCAAGCAGCTGAGAACAGGGCCCCCTGTGCACAAAACGATGTTTTAAAATAGAACAAAAGCCGTCAACTAGACCCTGGTCAACCACTTACATATGTTCCCTTCATCTCTTTCCGCTCATTATCTCATTATTCTGGTGCATATCAAGGAGTTTTGTACTGTATTAATAAAATGGATGAGAGATCATTCTGATATCCTCCAGCTGAGTGATTCACAATGTAAGATCTAAGAATGAGATCACCTTATCTCCATCTTTCCAAAGATGTGGAATATAGAACTAACGGAAATTAGTTCTGATTTTTCTTGCTTCTCGCTAGAGTACCGTGCAAATCGCCACAATTCATTCCTTTCATTCCTTTCTCTAGGGTATTTTCAATATGGCAAATATAATTTTAGAATTCTTAGATCAGAAGAAGTGGCATTAGTTGTTTCAAATTGCCTTTTAATTCCTATGTGTCTGTGACGGGGAATAAGCCAAAGGAGGTGCAAACAGACAAAAAAGGAGAAAATTCGACCAGGCAATCTTCTGGGGACTCTATCCTGATATCAGCCTGAGTGTGCCAAATTGATATCATAGGTTGTCACAGAAATAAGATACATCTAACACAGAAGCAAAGAAAAACTATTCAAGAGCAATTAAACAATAGATGATAAAAAGCAAGAAGAATTAATATTTCTCAGTAATGGAAATGCTGGCAAGCAACAGCTGTAGTGTACACAGCCTCATCCAGGAAAGAGACACAGAAACATGGTTAATTTTAATTTTAACCTAATTTGAGACTCGAACATGTGATTCGCTGCCCCATTTAGTTCAAAATTAAAATTAAGCAGGTGCTTAAGTGCTTTGCTGGACTGAGGCCATATATAAAAGTTATATTGGTCATGAATATCTATTGCCATAGGATGACAGTCAAAAAATTAAAGTTTTAAGATAAAATATCTGGGTTTATTTATTTATTTATGCTTACCACTGGAGCATATTGTTAGCAAGAAAAGCAGCAGCAGTTGCTAGGTTCCTTTTGAGAAACAAAAGCAAAATTAATAAAACACGTAGGACAAACACACCTAGAAAATTCCTCAAATCTAGAGGAAAAACGCGCTTTTGGAGCCTGATTGCAGTGTCCTCTGTGCCTGTGTGCATTATGGTCCTCAGGTTTATGTGTTTTTTCTCGCCGTTCCGCACTGCCCCGTTCCCCATCTCTGCTAAGACGAGGCTGTGAACATCCCAATGCTGCAATCCGGGACACGATTTCTGGCTGACTTATCTCCCGCTTATCCTTCAGCCAGAGCCCAAGTAGAGACATTATCCCTTCCCGTACCCAGGGAAATGTCATTTCTAATGTTACCTTTCAAGCACTGTAGCCAAAATGCCTTTCAAGGCCCAATAAATTCTCCAGGTGAATGCCGAGCAGAAATGGAGCCACAATTCTGTCTTTTCCTTCCCCTAAGTGATTAGTTACCTGCAAGTGCAAAATGAAGTGGGCACAGTGAGGTTCGGTGCAGTGGAGCATCCCATCGCCAGCCTGGGAGTCTACATAGCAACTGGCTTTCAGGGCTCTCTTTGGGAGCTCTGAAGTCACCCAATGCGGGAAATCATGGCCCATCACATGGGGTTTTGAAATGAGGCACAACAGACAAGGATCCCATCTCAGAAGACTACCTATTTCTTGAATGAAATCTGATAAGAGAAGGAAGAGCATCTGGATGCTGAAAAAACAGAATGAATAGAAAAGAACCTCCAGGTCAGCTGGGGCTCTCCTCACTTGAGCACCCACCTCGTTTCAGTTCTGTACTTCACACACTAATGAAGCCCAGAAGGTTTTGGCCTATCAGGGATTTCTCTAAACCCTATAAATACGATGCTTATGTAGTGTCTGACTATAGTGCCAAAGAAGAAGAAGTTTTGAGCCACTATGAAAATAGTTAAAGAAAAGAAATTAAAAAGAAACTTGCCAAAACAGCAGCCTAGCTGAAAGCAAAATCAACCTTTTCCTCTTTACAGGCTGTCATTTTGTCTTCACAACTTTGCGTAATAAATTGCATCTCTGGGAAATGCATTTATAACAGCAAGGGAAGAGATTTGGAAGTGAATGGAAAGGAATCTTTTAACAGCCTCATCCGTGTTACTAAGACCACCTCCCACCAGACAGGTCTTTGTGTCCACTTAAAAATCCTCAAAGCAGATAAGCCCAGCTGTAAATCAGCATCACAAACGGGTATTTACATACATTTGTCTGCAAGTAAAGTGTGTTTAGTACTGTACTGACTAGGGTTGCAGGGAAACAGAGGAAGCTTTTGGAAGCTTTTCTAAATGCTGATTTGGAACATCCATGGCCACGGTGCCTTCTCTGGCACGAGGAGCTGTCTCCTTCCCTGCTACTCCACAGCCCTCCTCTTCCCTACTCGCTCCTGGTCGTGCAGGCAAAGCAGCAGCTTCTCTCTNGAACATCCATGGCCACGGTGCCTTCTCTGGCACGAGGAGCTGTCTCCTTCCCTGCTACTCCACAGCCTTCCTCTTCCCTCCTCGCTCCTGATCGTGCAGGCAAAGCAGCAGCTTCTGGTAAAGCACGGGCTCTGATCACTCTAATCCCCATGGCTCACTCCTAAGGTAGTGGCTCTGCTGGCTGTCCCGTCCTCACCCTGTGGGACGCTGCCCTGCCTCTCCGGGACAGCTCCGATCCCAGCGCCCTGCCTGGTCTCCGACCTTCTCCCGCGTTTGTCTTCTCCTGCCCTCTCAGTGGTAACAGAAATATGTGAGTCTTACATAGTGTTTGCTACTGCAAGCTCTTAACTACTTTTCCCACAAAGGAAATCAGTATATTTAATCTTATTTTAGAGGTAAGGATGCTGAGTAATGGAGATGAGTCATTTAAGGCACCTTCCAGACAACAGACATGACCCGAGAGCTGTTGCAGTGCTCTGTTGGCAAGGAGGTGCTGAAAGAACTCAGCGCACGTCTCCGAGCAGAGCTTTTGCCTATCAACAACACCAGGAGAAAAGCAGGAGCAACGTTTTATAACGACAGCAGTAGGATTCACACTCACTTATTGCTGCATCAGGCAGCCCGCTAGCTCAGCCCCGCATTGCTCACCTGGAAACCTTCTCTGGAAGGTCACGGTGCACAAACCGGTCTGCTTGGGCTGGCAGTGGGGCACAGGGACTTGGGGATGGTCTGAAATAATACCTGGAGCCGCCTCACACGCAGGGGAGAGGAGGGCACACGTTGCCTCTTTGCATCCCTATGTCCATCCAGTGTCACAGGTGACATGAAATTANGCTGCATCAGGCAGCCTGCTAGCTCAGCCCCGCATTGCTCACCTGGAAACCTTCTCTGGAAGGTCATGGTGCACAAACCGGTCTGCTTGGGTTGGCAGGGGGGCACAGGGACGTGGGGACGGAGCCCTGGTTCTGCTTATCTGATATAGCAGCTGGAGCAGCCTCACACACAGGGAAGAGGAGGGCGCACGTTGCCTCTTTGCATGTTCATCCAGTGTCACAGATGAAATGAAATTAGGGGTCAAAATCTCTCTT
>VWPW01026198.1:106251-181279 GCA_013389825.1 Crypturellus undulatus | reverse complement strand
ATATATATATAAATCCTCCTCCTCATGGCTGGGTGTGGTGCCTTAGATGTCTGAGCAGCAGAGCCTCCTTACCCTCTGGAGCTTGCACTCTGAGGCCTTGAACCTGAAAAAGCAAAAACAAATATGCTTAATGTGATGCATGTGGGAACCTGCAGAGCCGTTTGCCGGTCTGGAGCCCAGGGGCGCAGCTTGGCGCGGAGCCGGAGCGCGGAGCTCCGGGGGAGGCTCGCACACGGCGCGGTGCCAGCGCAGGCTGCTGCTGTCTGAGGGACCCGCATCTGGCTTGAAGCCCTTTTCTTGGCAGGGCGTCGAGCGGGAGTGCGTGCACGCTTCAAAAGAAACCTCTGGGGACTGCAAGATGCCGGCAGGATGGCCTGGGAAAATGCACGGCTGGGGTCACCAGGCCTCTGGGTGCCCTGATCACCCCGAAACCCCCTCAGCATGGTCCTCTCCGGGATAGGGCCACCAGCTGTCCATGAGGTCCTCTGCCCAAGATAGCGCCCATCATCAGGTGTGCGGGATCCAGGTCCACCGTATTCCTCTTCAGGAGCCCCAGGCTGCTTCCCGTCTCCTCCTTGTGCGTGCACGCAGCCACGTCCCCCGGCAGGACCCTTCCTCGCAGCTCCCCTCGTGACACCTGGTGCTGATGCTCCAACCACGGCAGTTTTGTGCTGTCCAGCTCACTGGAGGGGCTGGCCCTTGTCTGCCGCGGGCGGCTTTCACCCTCCATGCATGGCCGAGGAAGGCCCCAGGACAAAAGCAGAGATATGAATAAGGGCCAAGGATCATTACCTTGGGCAACAAAAGCGGGCCTGGAGAACAAAAATAACACAGAAAGAGCCCACAAAAGGCAGAAAATCCTTCCTTCCTGCCCGCTCCTCTGCAGCCCTTCCCTCCGGTGCACGGGAGGACAAGGGCAGTCGATACCCTCGGCGAAGGGGCCGCAACAAAGAGCGAGCCAGCGCGGCCGCGGCCCTGGGCTACCTTTACAACCCGCCGTGCCCTTCGCTGAATGCCGCCCCATTGTGCGGGGACACAATGGGGGAGAACCCCACGGTGACACTGAATGAGTTACAATGCCAACATCTGTGTGACAGTTCCTTTGCCGGGTAATGGAGAAGAGGCAATAAATCCCTGATAGGCTAACTTGGAAGATCAGTCACCCATGGCAGGGCTGGGGCAGCGGGAAAGCAGTTGCTTATTTAATGCTGCTGCATGTGTCCCCAGCTCCCTGCCTGCGCCTGGAAACAGAGGGTCAAATGCTACCGTCCCTCTCTGACAAGGCTCTCCCGAAAGTCAACAGAGAATTAGGAAGAGGCAGGAGCTACTGAGTCATTTAGTTCATCTTCTTGTTGCAGTGTGTTCTTTGTTCGGCTTAATGTGAATTGATCCAGCAATTGTTGGACTGTCTAATTCTTCAAGCTGAAGCCTAGATGCCTGCTTTAAAAAAAGAAAAAAAAAATGAAATGACTTCTCCAGCTGCCTCATCTCCTCAAAAGGGGGAAAGCAGCCTGCAAGGATGATAGAAAGTAATGACAGTTTGAAGTTAGAGGAATGTGGGTTGAAATAAAATTGAATGCAACTTATGCTTTCCAATGTACAGCTCTGTTAGCTTGGCTGGATAAGAAGTGACAGGGGATGAACATTTTATATTTAAAAACCAGCCACTTGTGGCCTTAAAATCAATTATTTCTTCTTTTAACATAGCTTTGCTCATTAGTTAATGCAGTCTGTGTGGTATCACACAAGGCTTTCTGCAGCACAGCCATCATACCTGGCAGAGATATAGCAGCTATTTAATGAAAATGTAAAATTTCAACTTTGTACTGGGACTGTATTTTCTTTTCTTGCCAAGTGTCCATCCATTCATTATCAGAGATGAGTTGCCTACTGAAAATAAGCCCTGGCATTTACATTTACCATTTTCCAAAAGATCTCTTAAAAACTTAGAAGTGCTGATTAACGATCCTGTTGCTGATTAATTACAAGAGTTTTAAGAGGCCATGTCCATCTGCACGGCAGCATAATCTCACGTATGTTTAAACATTCTTTCTATTGCATTAAACATCTTGCTCTTGGGAATACTCCCCATCTGATTTGGAAAACGTTACAACTTTCAGCTCTTGTTTTCTTGCAAAGACCAACCTTCTAATAGTTGAACTTGTATAAACTTGTGGGTGAGTTAAGCAAGTTTCCTCTCTGCATTCAAACGTCAGTATTTAGTGATGTGCAAAATCATTTTTGGCAAAGTTCCTCTCCAGTCAACACGCTATCTCAAGTTAATTATTATAATTTGACCTAAAACTGTTACATGTTCTGGAAACTCTGAGATTGAAGGGAAATCCTTTGAGTTTTTAATCCATTAGTGTGCCATCCAAAACCAACTAAAAGCTTATGCATTGATTTGCCTTTTGATCTTTTCTCTATGAGACTATAATAAAACTGCTGATCCATGATACCCTCAATTTGTTAGGAAAAACACTGCATATTTATTTATTTGTTGTTATATAGATCTTTAATTCAGCTTCATTTCCCCAAACCTCTGTATCTTCTTGTGAAGATGCAAAGAAGTTGCATAGGATCCAAAACCAAAAATTACTTCCAAGAAGTCATTCACTGGTGGAGTTCCAGACAGTAAGAGTGGAAAGGTCCTTCCACTGTAAAAATACACTGTAAAATACAGCAGTCACACAATTTCACCCATTTACTTTTATATTAAGGTCAATATGTATTTTCTGACTGGACTGTGTATTTCAGAGAAGTGAGCAGTCTTAATGTGAACATTTTAAGAGAAAATCCACCTGGATCTACCTGCTCAAGGCTGAGCATGCACAGAAACTAGAAATGATGAAGTAACTTACCTGCTCTCTCCTATTAATGTAGGATTGTTTCTAAGAATATATTTTGTCCTCTTTCATCCATTGTCTCATAAAAACTTCTGAAATATGTTTTCAAATTTCCTAGGACAGATTATTCAATTATTAATAGAACTCTAGAAGCTGGAGCTGATTCTGAAACTAAATTTCATTCAGCTTCCTCAAATGGCTATACCTGTTGTTTTAATGCTGTACTGCATGAAATGCTACGTTTGCTTGTCAGGATTCAGGGTCTCCTATCCCATGCTAATATAAAGGAAAAATCTGATCCTTGCTATAAATGACTCATGCTGTAGCTCTTCTCATTACCTCCCCACCAGACTTTCCTTTGCTTCCTGGTCACTACCTGCTCAATATCAGGCTCCAGCACGAAAGGGCTGCAGAGGATGAAGCCACGTGCAGCACACGGTGTCCGAAGGGCTCTCTCATCCCACGCCCGGATCGCTGGGTATAGCAGCAGGTTTATCACTTTGCATATGCCAGCCTGGAGGACAAGCTGCTTTCCCGTGAGTGACAGGCACACAAATGGTACATTTGCGTTGGCTGTGCCTCCTCCGTGTATCTAAATCTGTCCCCAGATGGCTCAGAAGAACGGTTTACCCCAGAGGGTGAAGATCTTATCTGCTGGCATTTTTGCACTTCTGGAGGATCAATGTGAGCTCAAGTATGAGGTTTGGGGTTCGGCTTGACTAAGGTAGCCCACCATGGACCTGCTGTGCGTGCTGGTGTGAAGCTCACACTTTGCATGATGTATATGGGATATAAACACCTTGGAAACAGGGGCTATCCCTTCCTGGTGTCACTGGTGCCTGTATTTCATCCAGCTGCACGGATGTATTGATGAGATGCTGTATTGATGGCGAGTGGGATCTCTTCGATGCCCAGAGATATCAGAGAATCCCTTTGCCAGGGATGGACTGTGGGAAGAGGAAAAACCTGTCTCTGAAATGATGCTGCCAGTGCTTCATGGTTGTTTCCATGAAAAAACTAAGTAGGGATAGAATGGCTATAAACACCAAGGACACGATTTCATTTGTCTCTATAAAGTGCTTCTAGCTCCCAAAGGAGTGGAAGTCAAAACTGCTGGAAAGGGTTAAATGCACCTCACAAGCACTGCCTACTCCTAGAAAACTTCACACCTCACCTTTCAATAATATTTCAGTGGATTCTGGTGTCTGAGACATTTGAAGCATCTGAATTATTCCATTAAAATCACACTGGAGGTAAGGAACTGAGACCGTCATACATTTCTTAAAGGAGTGGGTATTTTTTTTAATGATTTTGATCTTCCTGGTGCTGTAGCTCCCAGCATAAGGGCTGAGAGCTTCCACCTCCCCCTGAGGCTGTGTTTTTGGTGGAAGTGCTGTGGCTGCTGTGATACAGACCAGTGCAACAGGCTCCATTTGCTCTGGCAGTGCTTGGCGGTGGGAGTCCCTGCACAAGTTTACCTTATTTGGAAATCCCCACAATCCCAACTGGATTTGAACAGGAAATGGGGGTCTTTTTGTTTCATCAAGGGAGAAGATACTTCTGCTTATTCACAGTTGTGGAACTTTGGGCATCCACTTAAATTTGTCACTGCAAGTGTAGGTGATTGAAGGTGCTTTTCTGGGTTAGGTGGAAATTGTTCTGGCTGATCAGTGACATATAGCCATTTCCATTCTGTCTTTGCTTCTGAAGTGCCTAGGCAGTATCCTGGCTCTAAATCTGTGTTTTGTTTTGTTTTATTTTGTTTTGTTTTGCTTTCAGTCGAGGAAGGTGGATCTCTTGTGCTGCTGTCTGCCCCCAGGAGCTAGAGCCTTAACTTCCACTACAAGATTCAGTTCAGTTTAACTGTAAATTGCAATGATTCTCTTCAAACTATTTCACATGTTGCATGAATACATTACTGATGTGGGAATGCATCCTTATTATTTTGTACTATTGAATCCTCTTCTCTGGAGAGTTTGTTGGGAACACTCCCTCTTGCTTTGTTACGTGGCTACCAACAAACTATTTTTTCAGAAAACAGAAAAAAAAACCCTGATGTACATTCAGATTCTCCATGTTGTTAATCCAGTATTGTGGCAACACAATTACTGCTGTCTCAGTGTGGGTTGAGCACAGCAGGATACAGATATCTAGGGTACAAAGTGTGGAGAGGAGATTGAGGCTATCTGACAAGGCTGGGAATGCTGTAATGCTCTTGGTGAGAAACCTCTGAGCTAATGTAAAGTGCTGCAGGAACAGCCTGGAGTGAAAGCTGTGGTGATGGTAATTAGTGTTAACATTAATAGCCAGCGAACCATCAGGTAACATTCACGCAGCTCTGTTCTCCCCATGCGCAGGTTAAGTAGTTCTTCCTGCAGCCTGTGAACTGGGACACAGTTCTAGGTGTCTGTCCTTAACACCAAGACATTGGCACTGGCCATTTTTATTTTGGGACTCCATTCGGAACTCATGAGTAAGTTTAATAATCCATTAGAGCCATTAAGGGGTTTTAAGCCGTTTGAAGTGTCACCCTGGATTTGTTCAGCTGGAAGGGGAGCCACTGTGTGCTGGGAAACAGGATGGAGATTTGAACATCCCAGTTCATATTGTCTTTGCTGTTGTTCAGTGTCCCCATGGCTTTGGTTTATACCCACTTGTTTGTGCCAAAGAGAGATATGGCTCAAAATACAAATCTGGTTATATGCAGTGAGATAGGAGTTGGCTTCAAACTTTGCCATTTGGGCATGTCTGTCAGTAGGTTGTTTGAATCCAAGAGATGAGAGCTGTTCTTGTCTTGGGCTAGAACACTATCCCAAATTAAATATCTGCATTCCTCAGGGGCCAGAATCACTGGTACCCTCATTCCTCATTAAACTGGACATGTACAATTCCCCAACCTTTTTATGTGTCTCTTCAGGACAGTATCAGCAGCTGTTTGGACAAATGCCAAGTCAACGGGACTGTGCAGGCTCTCTGCACAGAGAAATTCATGCCAAGCAAACCCTGTACGTGCCAGGCAAATGCTGTGCCTGAATCTCCACCATGGATGTGGATGGAGGGACACGAAGGGGTATCAAACATGTTTTGCTTTGAGTGCATAGGATCCAAAACGCTGTCTGAGATACCAGAGGAAGCGCAAGAACAATATGTGCTCCACAGTGCCAACCCCTTCCCAGTGCGGCTCGGGTTCCTGTCCCGCTCCTGCTGAACTCAGTATCATCCCTGGAAAGCGCATGCTGAAAAGACTCCGTGTGGCCCCAGCTGCCCTGAGCACTGTCCTCGGTGGTGCCAGGAGCTGAGGTGACGCACTGGCAGCTCCAGCTCCTTTCTAACACCCCTGGCTGGGAAACGCTTCAGTGGAAGGGGAGCTGCTTTCCAGGCCCCAGCGCTGTGTTGTCCCCACCGTGCGTTGCCGTGCGTGTTCCTTGCAGCTCAGCTGTCCTCCTCCTCCTCCTCCGGAGCTTGTCCTGTCTTGGTGAGAAGGTGCTAACGCTTTCGTGCTGACATATTTCCAAATGAAGGGTGACATATTTTCAAATGAGCAGCTTTATCTTTTCCTGCTAACACCTGCTAAAAAAGCAGCTCATTCTGTCCACATGGGGATTTGAAAACCTGCTGGTTCAAATATTTTAGCTGACATGTTTCAGAAATGCTCTTTTCACCATAGTGGGTCTAGGCTGGATGCATGGGGGTGGCATTTGCCCCTCACTTGGTAGCTCGGTGCTTGCTGGAGCAAAGCTTGGCTGCTTTTGGTGATGAAAGGCCAGGTTCAAAATGTGGGAGAAGCCCTGTGTGCCCTCACAAAGTGCCTGGGTTTGCCTGGGAGAGGAGACCTTCCCGGGGCAGACTGACCTCTCACAATTTAACACTTCTTTTAAGCTGAGCATCCAAATGAGAACAATTTGCCCTGACACCTAACGTTCCTCATCCACTCTTTCTGACAGTATCTCTAGCTTTGACTCGTATTTCCTTGTCCATCTACGAGCATCTGATGAGATGCTTAATGAGCAAGATTACTAGCGCTTTATTTAAAGAGAAACTGTCATCAGGTGCCTCTGGCCAGAATGAACACCTCCAAGAGCAGTTGGATGGAGTTCTTCTCCCACCTCCTGTGGGTTAGGACAGGTCAGGATCACCCCAAATTTGATCTCCCAAATCCTATGGAGATAACCTTATGCACACGTGGATAGCTTGAGTCAGTGAGGGACGAGCTGTGATGCCGGCAGTCCAGAATCAGGGTTTTAGGCTTTATGGAGCAGGAACCATTCGCTGTTCACTTACTAGCTAGGTGGAAGTGCCTTCATGTCACATCACCCTTCAAGCTGTGTGTGGTCTCCCCCGTTGAGCAGTTCTGGCTCTTACCCTCTCCCCTTCCCTGCCAAGAAGTGGTGGCAAAACCCCTTCTTTCTGTGTAATCTAGGAAGAGGACTTTGCTCCTCACGACATTCCCTTTAATTTCTTCTTTTCCTTCTAAATGTTCAAAAATAATAATAGGGACAGGAACGGGGAGTTAAAAATGGATTCATTGGTCTAGGGTGAGTTTTCAAACACTAAACACAGTCCTCCAAAGCTATCAGAATAAATAGACAATTTCATGATTTCAAAGCTAATTTTTTCATAGAAACAAAACATAAACATTTTGAATGGTTTCCTAAAATGCATTTTCTTAATATTGCTGGTTTTAGGTCAAAAATATCTTCAAACAAACAAACAAACAAACAAACACAAACCTCACACTACAATATAATGCCTCTCTTACCTAGGGGTTCCTGAGACTTCCAGACAATCTTCCCCAAAGGACTCTGCAGGGCGGTTGTGTTTTGATGGCATTCTTTGACAAAATGGAAGTTTTCAGGGTTTCCCTTGCTGCCTTGAAAGATCTGCATTCCGCATTTGTAATCTCATTTCAGCACTCTGTTTCTAACAGACTAAATTCCAGTGCTTCTGCTGGAGATCTTTGGCTGCATCCTCTCATTGCTTTTGCACTAATTTCCTCACTGGGAACCAAACCTTTGCTTCTAAACATATCTATAAGGCTGCTAATGTAGTTCAGTGGTTAAAAATGGATCTACTAAAAAAATTTATGTGTTTTCCAAGCAGATAAGTCTTAGGGGCCAGAGTGTGCTCCAGTCAGTGGAGCTAAGCCAATTTGCCGCAGTTGGCCCCTTGCTTTTAATGAAGTGATGAAAATGGGTCACACAAATGGTAATTGCCTGATGATTTTCATTGCCCTGAGCAGGCTGGGCTGCTAGTGTGTTTTGTGATCAAAATGTGGAGCGGATGGGAACGGTCCCATTCTCAGGTAAGTTCCTCTTCCAGCTCTTACGTTTGGGTAGTTGGTGCAGATGCATCCGTGACTCCTCACACCTCATTTCAGATGCGAACATAACTAGCTGTTTTTATTTGATGCAAAAAGAAACGTAATCATGGTGCTTGGAAGCAGACCGTTTGTTTTCCGATGCACACAGGGATTCCTGTTTTGAAGCTATGATGTGCATATTTCATAGCCTTGCAGACAGCTTCTGTCAATTAACATGAATTATGACTTCAGAAGCATTCACTTACCATAAACCTGCACTACATTAACTCCTGAGTTTCCACCCCTGCCGGTGGCAAATTCACTGCAATGCAAATAGAAATTGTTTTAAAACTGGTGACTGGAGAGGCATTCCTCTTGTGTGAGTGCTGTTTCTGACGGGATGGCGGATCTGCCTTGGTACAGCTTAGGACTCCTCTGAGGACACTTTGCCTGTCAGATGGAGCATGGGGTTTTTTGTTCCCTTTTCTGTCCCCAGTGGAAGGGGAAGTCCTCAGCCCCGGTCCAAGGCTGGTGGGATGGGACATTAACCTCAGACCATGCATTCAAGCAGAGGGAGAGAAGAGCCCTGCGTAGGACAACCCTGCTTTTGGGGAACTGCCCCCAGGGCACACAGTGACTGAGGCTGTGAGTTTCATGAAACAGGAATGCTGCAGAAAGACAGAAGGTTGCCTATAGAGTTGTGTCCGTGCAGAAACCAATAAAGACTTGCCTGTTAATGGCAAGAAATGCTGAGTTTACTTGTTTATAAAAAAAGGCACAAAGATTGGAAGAAGACTTTCCTGTTGGATCTGTGGCTGGGATGCTGCTCTGTGGGGAGAGCAGGGAGGAGGAGCGTACGTGGAATTGCAGCAGCTGCCTTGTGGCTGCAAGCGTTCAGGTGGAGCGTGTCGAGGCAATCTGCAGTGGATGAGACGGGTTTTGGTGGGGATCAAGAAGTGGTGCTCAGATAAGTCCCAGGCTTGGTTTTCTGCAAGCTTTTTCAGAGTCTTTCTGCCTCTACCTAGTTGAACCTGTGCTTTAATTTGGATTCTTTTAAACAAGGCCCAGAGCAAGTGCTACCCAGGTGTACCTATGAAGTGGGCAGATCTTGGGGGAAGGAACCCATATAAACCACCAGCCTAGCAGGGAAGGCAGAAGTTGAAATGCTGGTTAGGAATCTATCTGACTGCGAGGGAAGGACAAGTTCTGCTGTATGGACTTTCCAGACTGTTGGCCTGGACTTTTTGGCACACCAGCTCCGTGGTGTTTCTCAGGCCAGGGCAGAGCTTTCTGAAATGTTGAATTTCACATCTCCTCCTATGGCAGTTTTCCTAGGCAGCTGGGTAGGAGTCAGTCAGTCAGAGTAGCCATACCAGCTGCTCTGTTCCACTATGGCAATAGAAGGAAAACCAGAAAAACTGGCTGAACTGCCAAGGGAACACGTTCCCATGGACCAGGGTATCCTCCGGCAGGGCAGAGGACCCAGTTCCCGCTGCTGGCACCTGGGCTAGATTTCAGCTGGGGAGGATGCCAGCTGTGCGCGCACCCTGCGCCGTGAAGCATGGGCTGCTATTGGTGTTGTTCAGAGGATGGGGATGAAGGCTGCTCTCAGGGGGTGGCCTCGGCTTTGCTGGGCTTGGCCTTGCGTAGCTCTTAGCTCATCGAGGAAGCCCCAGGCGTTGTGGTGCTCCAGGGCTGCCACACTGATTGACCTGTGCTGCTCTCTGCTGTGGCTGCAGAATAGTTTGTTTGCTGTGATTAACTGTTTTTTCCTTTTTTTTTTTNTTTTTTTTTTTTTTTTTTTTTTTTTTGTGAGCTCTTACCACTCTCTACATAATCTGCATGTCTTACAGTGTGTATTTTGGATCTAAAGAAGCACCTTTCACTTGTCTATGTGTATTTAGGGTATGAGGAAGCCTCTTACAGGTGCAGCAGGGTTTGTTAGTCTTGTCAGACCAAGAAACTATGTCTTGAGTACAAGGGCTATTCTGCTAGACTGTTTGCACCTCATCTATTATCTGCTTGCACAGTTGGACTGCTTATAAACACTGTGAGGGAGAATTTGAAAGCAGGAGTGATGTTAAAGTGAATGAGACAGCATTTGCAATAGGAATCTTCACGAAATCAGCTCAAAGAAGCTATTGGCAGGGCTGACGGAACAAAGTTTGATGTCAAGTGGGTTGCAGACAGTGCCAGCTGAATCTGGTGAAGTACAAAGAGAAAGGGAGCAGGGCCAGAAGAGCTGTGCTCGTGAGAGTGGCAGGATCAAGTGCGTGGACTCAGGCTGATTTGCAGTCCGAAAAGCTTTCTGTAGTGGGTGTGAGTTGTTAGTTCAGCTGGAAACCACCCTTCAAGAGCTCCCAAGATGTTCTAGAGTTCTCAGCACTGCCCAGATCTTTATTTCAGACTTCGGTGGGAGCACGCAGGGTTCCTGTTGATGCCGGTGGCATGGTGCTCTTGGGCTTGTTCGTGCAAGCTGCCCTAGCATGCTGCTCCCCATCCACTGAGAAGCTCCTAATAGGGTGGGTGTTGACCCATCATATACATAGAATCTCAAAAAAAAAAAGTGCTTTTATTCAGTGACCACTGAAAACAATTCCTTTGCAATGGCTTGTCTGATGTGGGAGACTGCCTCAAGTTGGAAAGTGTATTATCATCTGACATGCCTTAACTAGCAAGGTGGTAAATACTGCTTTGCCCAACTGCCCTTGTTGCCGCCAAAGGCAAAGTAATATTGAATATTATGATGGTGTTGATCTAATCACATCAACAAATATATTTTCTAAGATGAACTTTGCCACTGTAGACATAAGCTGTAGGCCTAAACAAGAAAGAAGCTCTAAACTGATTCAGCCCTAGTTAATGTCTGCTCGTCCTAGTTGCAGTTACTAGCCCTTTTATGGAGAATTTGTTAGAAATGATAGCCTTAGCCCACTTACCTGAACTATTTTGTTCAGTGAGGACAGCAGGGAATCTGGAGAGATATTTGCTTCTCCCTCAGCTTCTCTCCCAACAGCAGGATCAGTGGAAGGGGAACATTAAGCAAGTGGTGAAGGATGCCCTGGACCCAAAGCAGGCATTTGAGAAGCAAGTACTCAGCCTCCTGTATCGTGCTTTTGCTGGCCTGAGTACATACACACTTCTGAGGGAGGTGGTAAATCTTCCGTCAATCCTGAGCTGGAAAACTGGGCCTGGAGACTGTTTTGCCAGTCTCTTTCCATAACCAGACAAGAGGTGTACAAAGGCCTGTGCATGCATCTATGGCTGCAGCTGAATCAGTTATTAGTCTGTCAGCCCAGCTCTTTCCTGAAAATCCAGGGTTACCACTCCACTGAAGGGGAGCCAGAAAGAGCCAACCTTCCATCCAATTTTATAGAGGAATTCAACAATTTGCAGAGGGTGCTAATCATGGCAGAGCCAGGCCTGGAACCTGGTCAGCTTGGTAACAGTTGTTCAGTCTTATTTTCTCCTACAAGACAAAATTAGTACTTGGCTTCCTAGTGCAACCACTTCTAAGAGTCATGGAGGAAGAGCGTGGCTGATAAGAAGCACGGATATGTGGATGATTTAATAGGGCTTTCCTAGCACCAGGAGCTGTTTCACTACAGTCCTTGTGATCACAAAAGGCTTTTCACAGGATGATCCAGAATTTGAGGGAGAAATGCCCCCGCTGAGCTCCTGGCAGTCACCAGGGGAGTTTCTGGAGCTGAAGATGATGAAACAGTGAGCGAAGCTGTTTGACAAGATCTGAGGTACCGGCATCACTTATGCATGGATGTACTAATTGCTAAGAGACTGGAGGCATATTTAAATAAAAACGCACTGCACAATTATGGAAGATTAAATCAAGCCAGATTAATTGAAACTGCAGGAGCAAAGCGATGTGAACACAACTGTAGTTTGAACAGGTTTTACAGAAACTATCCCCCAAGCCTGCCTGCACTGCAGGCTAGGACGAGCATCCAACCAGCGGCAACTCTTAGGTACCTCTCTGTTTTGAAGGCAGCTCCTGAAAATGACCTTTTCTGCTTAACATTGGGGCCAGTCACATAGTGCTGCAAAGAGCTGTGTAGAGTGGTAATTCTGTTTCACATTGGCTTTACGGGTACTGTGCTGGAAGAGCATGGGGATCAGAGCAGGCCCTTTTGGTCATTGATAAGTTCATATTTGTGCACTGCTTGATACAGACATATCAGTCTTGGTAGGAACCACTGATATTAAATAAAGGAATGAGAATGAAAATAACAGGCTTAAGAAAGGCTTTCTGCCTATATCTACTCAAACAGGGACTGTTGTTTGCCTTTGGATGGAAAAAACACATAGAAACTGCAATTTCAAAATGAATCTCTGAACAGGAGTAAAGAAGAGCACTGGCTAATCTGAGAAAAAAAAAATGTAGCGACGATTCCAGCATGACTAGCCATAAAATATTAAAGTCTTACTCACGTGCTTTCCTGTGGCTGAAGGTGCAGTGTAAAGCACAGAGGTGACTGAAATACCAGCGCACGCGTAGGGTTGTAATAGCCTGTCACCACCCCAATATAAAACCTCATCTAAGCTACGCTAGAGTCAGAGTCAAAGAAAGGCAGGAAATACAGTCAGGACTGAACCATTATCTAGAGCTGCAAAACTTACAAATGTTTTCAGGACATCTGGCACTGAAGACAAAAAATAGTATTTTTTCTTTAAAAGAATTATTTAAGTGCTCTTAAAAGTTAAGAAAAAAAGTGGAGTTGGCTTCTGCTTTCTGAAACCCTGGATACTGGAGTCATGATAGTAAATGATGGTCAGAATTTAGAGTTGAAAGGACAAGCTATAAACGGTCCTTGGCATGTGCCTTCCAAATTCAACAATGGGAAGACAAACAAAAAGAGCTCCAGCTGAGACTGAAAAGTGAAAAGTACCAAAAATCCCTATTTCTTCAGGCTGGAATTGTGAATGCAGTGGTGCAGCAATGCAGAAAATTGCGATAAGCCCCATAATTTGGATTTATCTGGCACCAAAATATCTTCTTCCATGTCCACCAAAGCAGGGCTCTTCCTCTTCCACACGTACCCAATCTTTGGCGCCCGGTGTGCATGACCACCAGGAAACTCAGGAGCAACTCTAGGTGGTCGTAAATAAGCTCCTTTCATGCATGCAAAAGGGAAGCACAGGGTAGAAATCCCTTTCCCTATTCCCTCATGTAGCATGGATTCAATGGGAAGAATATTCCCATGGTGTTGTACCCTGCTCTGACATGTTTTGTCCAGTAGTGACCCATGTTTGCTGCAGGACCTCGGTAAATTACTGCCGGTGCTTTTCAAAGCAACTTACAGAGAGGCAATGGTAGGCATTTCACCTTAACTGACTCATTCAATCTCCTTTTCTTTTGCAAACAGGTTTCCTAAAGTACCCAAAAGAGCTTTAGTTTGGCACCCTTCATCTGACAGCAAAAAATAATTTACGAGGAACGCATTCTCTCTCCTGTTAAACACTTCTTCTTAGCATGTCAATGTGTATATTGCTGTTGGCTAAAGACCTGTAGAAAGAGAAATTTCTGAAGAATGTGTGGGGTGTTTGGGTGGAGCACAAACGAGCAGATGTTCCCACAGAACAACAGAGTTTTTATGGTGAATGAGCACAGGTAAAGCCCTGGCTCCGGGGCAAATGGATGTGTTAGGCGTATTCCAGAGTAAGAGTCACTGATGCAGCAGCAGGAAAAATAACTACTAGGATGTGCCTGAATCCTTGAAAGGCTGTTTATGGGAGCCCCTTGGGAAAGCTGTGTACGGGATTACTGGATTACCTGTGTCCAGTTTGTAGTCTCCCTCAAACAACAGCACTTGGGCAAATACTGGAAAATGTGCAATTTAATATCATGTAGAAGAATGCCTGGATAAAGGAGAGAACTTTTGAACTTGAGCATCTGGGAGTTAGACAGCTGAGTGTACATATTAATTGGCACATAAATAAAAGGATGATTTCCAATAATTAAATATCTACTTTGTGGGGAGGGGGGAGCTCTAAAGTCATATGCTTTAAGGGAGTGGTAGGAAGGTATGAAATCCTGTTGTCATCTTACCCAGGAAAGGCTAAGGTTGAGGGCTCCAGAAGTTAATTTTCTGCTGCATGCCAGTGGTTTCATGTCCTGATTCCTGCCTAGGGTTAAGGTTGCAATTTAATTTGCATATATGACCAGATAGTTAACAGCACCAATGCTTTAATTTGCACAATATTGGGAGCCTGAGCTCTCAGTCCTTCTGAAAACGTTCCTCTTTGATTCAATATCTGTGAATGGTGATAGCTGTAGAGATTCAACTCTCAAGATTAGCAGCCTTGGCGCCATCCTAAAGAATATTCAGGGCTGTGAAAAGCCCTTCTTCTGACCCCACTTGTCATTTGACCCTATCTACCTCTGCATACCTGGGAGATGTGCTGCCAGCTCGTGCAGTTCCTCTAGATTGCGTTGCTCTTTTTTGAGTAAATATACAAAAGTCTCTCTTGCTTTAGCACCTCTTGGCTCTAAACTGTGAAATTAGAGAGGGATTGATAATTAATACATGATTTTGCAGCTGAAACATGTGCTGTCCAGACATTAGATCTCCCACTCAAAATCTTTTTTTCTGTCTGTGACTGAATTCAAGGTACCTAAAACAAGCGGAAGCGGTTGTGCTCCTTCAGTGTTACAGAAAGAGCGGCGATATCTGATTTCCACTGCCTGGCTGTATCCTGCTCATGCTTGGATTCTACACAGAAATCTGACAAATGTATAGCCAGACTAAACTGAGATGTTTTGCCTTATCTGATATTTAATGCAAACCATTGGCTCCTCTGGGGCTGGTATTAAGAGTTAGGTTTCAGTCACCGTAGTTAGTAATGGTTTGAACTGATAGTCAAATCCATTTTCTGAGCCAAACGAATCTCTCAGACATTGAGTAAAAAAAAAATAAAGTTTAGATCAGCATTTGATTTGACCATTTAGAATCAAATGCAAAATCAGCTGGGAAATTTGAAAATCATATGTATGAACTTGGAAGATCTGTCCCTTTTTTAGCCACAAAGTCTCATTTCTCAAAGGGGACAAAAAACTCTCATCATAAATGACAGGACTGCTTGCCTTAGCTCTCTTCCATGGTCAATTATTGAAAGATGTTGTGAGCTTTGTAAGGAAGTATTTGCTTTTAGCTTGCAGCAGCCTTTTCGGGTGCTCCTGTCCTTGTGAGCTGGGGCAGTTGGCTTGAAAAGTGGCATCTGAGAAGCTGCATCCTGGATGCAGAGGCAGAAATCTGCTAGTGGTTGGAGCAGATAATGAAAAATCAGGTACTATGGTGCAGGATCTGAGGAGATGCTCTTTGGAAAGTGAGGAGATGATCCTGCAACAGGCTCTATACAGAGTGCAGCAGCAAGGGTTGCTCCTCCATGGCTTGGCAGCATGCTCAGGTTTCCAGTGTGTGTCTGTCAAGGGGCAGGAGCCCGTATCAGTGGTGACAGTTTTCAGCTCTTACCTCAATACTGGCATCGAGACTGAAACACTCGTCAGCCAGCCAAGTGATAGTCTTCTTGTTTTAGCACAGCTCTTTGCTACTGAGGGTGTGAAGTGATTGTCCTCAAGTCCCATGCCAAGGGACAGCCCGTGAAGATCAGGAGATGGAGACCAGAGCCCTCCCAGCTGAAACCATAAGAATGGTGATGTCTCCAATTAAAGTCTTTCTATTTTTTTCTTTGGATGGATAATCAAAGGTCATCTTGTCACAAACAACTCCAGCTGGCCTGTTTTGCGGATCTTTCTCTGCCTTTGGAAGATTGCCTATTGCACTGATTCACAAGGAGGTGTAAAAACACCACTGCTGAACCTTAAGTATTGAGAGGTAACATTACAGCAGAGCACTCAACCTTAACTCTGCATTTCTTGACTGCTTCGTTTCCCAACTTCAGTGTGGCATAAACAAGTGTTTTTCTGCCCTGTGCTACATGCTCACACTTGCATGGAGGCCCTGTTTGTCCCTCCCACACAAGCAAACCTCCCTTGGCTTTCCTGGAAATTTTGCTTAATAACTAGAATGATCGTCTTCTTTACATGGTTTCTTAAGACTGATTTCAGTGATTTAAGATTGGTGTCTCCCTTCTGAGGGGCTGCCCCCTCTCCCTAGGTTCTTACTGCACTTAGGTTCTTCTCCATTTTTATCTACATGACACAGCATCCTAGGCAGAGTGAATAGAAGTTAGTACCACCTACATGAGAACTGCGGTGCATTCAGAAAAATTAACTAGTTTTTCATTAGCCAACCAAAACTCTTTTGGATTTTGTAACCTCAAAACCACCTCCTTTGCCAGTAATTTCTTGCCCTTGCTCTACCTTGTAAAAAATTTCTTGAATTCTATATTTAAGTACAAGGCTACAGAAGAGTCAAGAGTATTTTCACTGCCAACAAAACATTGTAATGTTGCAATGAATACAGCACTTACCTTTCTGTTTTCTAGATATCCAGTAACAGCTTTGATTTTGCAACTGTAATTCCTGAAAATGTCATAAAATTGCTCTCATAGAATGAACGCTGATAGTATGGCATGCTATGAAATGCACTTGGTATCTGAATGCTGCCACTGGCTCAGATTTCTTTTCTTTTTAAGAGAAACAAATTTTATTGCTCACAAATAAACAATAATGCAAAATAAAATGAAATGTGGTGCAAATGTGCACCTATCACCTACACTCTGAGAACCTTACAAGCAAAAATCTCATCTGAAGCTAACTGGGTGGGCATAAGAAGTGGAAGAGCTGTGCCTGAAATGTTTCAACCCATCTGATATGTCCCACAGTTTAAGGGAGAATTCTGATCTTAGTAGTAAATGGCAGCAAAACTGACAGAAAATATCAAAAGTATTGATTTTATCAACACATTTACCTACTGGAAAAAAAACTGTTCTATATGTTTAAATTGTAACTAGTAAACATACAGGTACAACTTTAAAACTATATATTTATTAACTAGCAGCAAGGTTTCCTGCTGCATAGGTAAGGCGAGTGAGTGTCCACCCTGGATGGCTCCAAGAGTGTAAATGTCTTTGCTCAGCTGGAGCAAGGGGAGGTGAAAGCTCCTCTTCATGTTCCTCCCTTGCAGTCAGGGACCTCAGGACCTCCACTCCAGCCTGGATCTCGCTGTTTGTTTAGTGTCTGCCTCACGATATGTGCAGTATTTATCTGCACATTTCGTCAAGCATTCAGGATCCTGCCCAGGCACCAAGTATGACGATTTCAGACCTTGCCAGATAAAATCCTCTGGTCGTTGGAGGTATATTGCACAGGCTGTCTTTTTCTCTCCTACAATATTTGGAAGGTTTCAATCCTTGTAAAGGCACTAGGTAATTTTCTGGAGTTTCAGTCATTTGTCCTGTTGTGGGTAGGAATATTTCCATGGGCAGTGTGAAGGACTGCTTGGCAGGAGATATTTGCTAATTAGGTGTTCGTACACCTCGGGCTGAGGTGATGAGGGTTACTCTGAGCAGACAGCTTTGCCAGAAGGGAGACTGTACAGGATCTCATTAAGCCGATCCAGCTCTGTATTTTCATAGTGTTTTCCAACAGTTTGACCATAAATATCTGTGGGTCACATTTCCATAAGTTTTTCATGCACGAGCTGTAAACCTTCCACAGAAGCATTAAGTAGGAATGTATATACTGAAATGGGTGTTTCCACAAATGCATTTTATAATGACCAGATCAATCAGAGTGAAATTCACCTCCTTCATCTCTTTAGTAAGGTAAAGTTGGCAGCATGGCAAGTAAGCAACAGAGATCTGGATTACTTGTATAACAGGAGCTCTGAAATGCCATTCAAGGACTGCCATAACTTTGAACTTTTCATGTGTAGCTTATAAATGAACACCTCTTTCTAGCAGCTGCATGCTCCCAGTTCAGGTACTGATAAGTATCTAGGCAGGTATAGCATCGTAGTTGGGAAACCATCTGGCAGGTTGGTCCTATCTCTCCCTTTGTGAAAATGGGTTGACTTTTGTCACCTGTTTGCCCTTTTGGCTCACAGAGGCTCCAGTCTCTTTGCTGCTCTTTAGGTTTCCTCACTGCCCTTGTCAGCAAAATGTCTGAGTGTCTTTTTGCTGACACCCAGCAGTGTTTCCTAAGGTTTGAGGCACGTACATAGTCACGTAGTGGTGGTAGCTCCCTTACCAGGACAAGGTTGGGAGCAGTGGAAACTGAGACCAATTTCCTACTGGCCTCAGGTGGTAGAAGACATGCGTAGGAGACTGTCTTAAGGAGAAAGTTAAGAGAGGCAGAGAACAAAAAGTCCTCTGAAATGATTAGTTGTATGTGTTCAGCAGACGATCCTGTTCAGCTGTTTGACCATGGTGGTGGCACACAGTGAAGCTGTGGTGAGCATCATGTTGGTACTTGAGTGTGTGTGTTTTCCACATAGAAGATTTATGTACGTGTTACACTGGGATAATAGGATGATTGAGTGTCTTGGGACCCTCTGAGTGAGTGAACTGTGACCTCCTCCGGCACTACTCATTGAGTTTGTTCCTCCAGAAAGATCTCAAAAACTGTAATCTGCAAGTCTACCATCTCCTTCAGGAAAGAAATAGTTGAAGGAACTAAAAGCTGAAGGGAAGCATAAGAAGATGCGAACAGATCTCTCTCTCTCTCCCCTTCATCAAGGGGACAGAAACAAGAATTTATTAAAGCAGGTTTAATTTCAAGGCCTCTTTGAAACCAAGTTTGGCAAAGGCTAGGCAGTTTTTGCTTTTGGAGAAAATTTTACCTGTTCTTTGACTGCCTCTTCCATATTGCTGATTTAGGAGTGTAAAAATCAATTTTGACTGGTTTGTTAGAAGCAACAAGCTGGGATTTTGTCCTGTTGAGCAGACTAGATGACAGTCTGATGGCAGGCTAGCATACAAAAAAAAAATCTTCTGAACAAGTTGTTGGCAAAATAACACAAGTTATCAGGCAAACAAGTTATCAGGCAAAAATATACTGCCATGCTGCCCAGAGGAGGCCAAAGGTGATTTCTTTTGGATTCGGTTCAGACGCCTTTGGTACAACCAGAACTTTCTGGTAGGACAAGCATGTTGACTCCTGGGAATGTGTCAATCTGCTGGCCAGATCCCGGTGGTCTGGGATGCTTTTCCATGTGTGTGAGCGTGTCTGGAGCGCACAGGAACAATTCTTCACAGAACTTAGACATTAGGTCTGTGAGACCTAATGTCTAAGATCGCCTTGCAAAGTTAGTCTCTGAGGTGGGTAGTTCTTTGGGGCACCTTCAGTGAAGACTTATAGGAAGATCACTGGGGATTTTTGCTCTGTATTGCAAGTCTAGTCGGGTTTTATGAGCACTTGCTCTGCTTTATATTGTCTTCATCAGCCTTGATTTTCTGACATCACCACTGCAGATTCTGCCCCTCTCCCATGAAGATGCCAGGTGGGTATGAGACAAAAGGTAACGCTTTACCTCTCCTGCTCTAAAGCCTCTCAAGTTATGTAATTCACCCTCTGAAGCCTGGAAGTCTCTGATTACACTAACGTCCACATTAGCTTTAGTCTAGGGTGGAAGGTGTTCGAATGGAGTGTTTAGCTGAGGTGGGTTTGATGCAACGTTGTGCTACCGCCTTCCTCGCCCATGTCCGGCTAGCGAGGCCTGGCAGGAGGAGGGGAGGCAGCCCCAGGGGTGAGCGTGCTGTTTAGCTGCACGTCTGCGACCACGGCTGGTCAGGGTGTGCTATCAACAGAGCGGCCGTGTGTTGGTCTGTGTCACATCATGGGCTATTCAGCACCGGGTCAGTCTTGTTGCCTGATTTCCTGCTCTGTGCCTTAAATGTCCCTGCGTAGGGCAGCCCAGAGCCAGAGCGGGGTGCAGGACAGCACCTCCCTGCACCACAGAGGGTCCTCCTAGCTCCTAGCTCTCCCAGCCAGGGAGGCCTGCATTGCTGCGGGAGACGGCGAGCAGCCCCGCTGGTTTTCCATCTGCGAGGTGACCACACTTGGCTGCTTCTGCCTCGTGCTGGGGAGAGGCGCTAAGGAAATGGCACAAAACCTGTCGGTTAGTTTTCAGTCACAGCGCTAAGTCTCTGCGCAAACCATGAGCCAAATACTGCTGTATCTCACGGGCAGAGCATTGCTGCGAGGACTGACAAAATAGCTTTTTTTTTTTTTTTTTTTTTTTCCCTGCTTTGCTTATGCCAGAACTCTGGAGGAGCAGAGAAAAGGCAAGGAAGACCCATCCTAAAAATACCAATTGCTGCCCTCCGTCCACTCCTGTCTCCCGATGGTAGAAGGAGCAGCAAACCCTGCTCTCCTAGGACTCTCTCCCTGGAATCTCCCTCCTGTCCCTCACCTCTCTTCCCATCATGATTTCCCTAGGTCTTGATTGATCATATGTTCCTAGGGAAATAGCCCAAAAGAGATCTTATAGGGCAGCCAGTCTTGGGCTGGGCACTCACTGAGGGACAGTTTCAGGCTAGGGATACCTCACTCTGGCCTGCACCCTCATCTGACCCTCATCTCAGCCTCTCTCTCCATGATTTACCTGGCTCATGCCTCTCTGATTTAGCTTCTCCATTTCATCATCACAAGGTTGTTTTTCACATACAGCATCTCAGGTGTAGGCAGCCCTTGAAGCAGAATGAGCGTTGTGCCCTGCCCCAACGTGTTGGTTATCGAAGCTCAGGAGAGATGTTGGTGTCCCAGGCACGGCAACGCAACCAGCCCCAAGCTCTGCAGGGGTGGCTGCACCCACACACCCTGCCACGAGCGAGCATCTCGCCGGGCTGGCACCCACTGGAGACCGGGCCATGGCCACTGCTCCCATCTCAGGTGCTTTTGGGGTGGTAGCAGGGTGCAGGAGCAGGGGATGGGAAAAGAAAGCATGAAAGGGAAAGCCCTCTTACAAAATGCATAGGTGGCACTGACCCAAGAATGATTTTGCTGAAGGCCAAAGCACATCTGCTTGCATCACCCACTGAACACTGCTTGCTCAAGGTGTCTTACCAATACGGATAAAAGATGTTTTGCCACCAAGGATGAAGGCCTTTCAGTGGGTTATGTAGGGAGCGACTAAGTGCTCAGAGGAGGACACCAACAGAGGACAAGTCCTGCAAGAGTTTTGAGCGCCAGCAGGAGAACTTTGTTTTTTTACCTCTCCGTCGCTCCATCTCTTACTGACACCTGCAGGACTTGGGACTTTTCCTTTTGCCAAACCCTCCCTGGCGCAGCCTGGAGCGGTGACCAACGGGAACACATACAACCTGCCTCGTTAGGAGTTTGTTTGAACGTTGCCACGGAACAAGTCACAGGGCCAGCGCGAGGCCCTGCTTGCATAGTTACCCACACAGGAAAAAGAAATTTCTTCTGAAAAACATGCCCTTTCATGTGGCAAGGGCGCACAACGTTCAGGTTGGAGGCTGCAGTCACCGAAGGTGTGAGCGGTGCTGGACGCAGTGGGACGTCTGCCACGGGTTGCCTACCCCGTGCACCCTCACAAATGCTCCTCAGCAATGTTTTTTTCACCTTGCAAATGCACATTGAGCTCGTCAGCCAAAGAGAAATAGTCATAATAAAGCAATTAAAATATCAGCCTGCATCCTCATCTGCAAGCAAATACTGCTGCTATTGAAGGCCAGCAGAGGCAGGTGACATCATGACTTCCCAGAGGGAAAGCAAACATCCCACGGGCTCGCTGGCGTCCGCCCAGGCCAGGGCTGTGCCCTGCCGTGGCTTTGCTGTCTGCCTCCACAACTGCTTAATGGACTTTTTTTCCCTGCCCATTTGTTGATGTTTTGGGATGGTGAAGACTTGCTGTTGCTCTCCTTGCCCCCAGGCTGCGCTTGCTGGTGGGGCTGAGTGGGATCAGGTCCCACATCCTTCCACCCTGGATGGACACAGCCCCTTCCCTCCCCGGCATCGCTGTCACGAAGGCAACATCTCTGCTCCACCGCAAACCAGGGGAGAAAGCCCGGCATGACCGAAAATTAGTGTTGGCGACTGATGAGTGCCCGAAAAAGGGCTGTCATTGCCATCCTGCAGGGGAAAGGGGGAAAATTACACCTCGTACCCACCCACCTTGGTGCATGTTAACATGCGGAATAGTAAGTGGTAACATTTCACTGCTCATGCAATACCATCCCCAGGGTAAAAGCTGTCCCAGCTGGGACACGCAAAGCACCACTGTAAAACACATCCCTCTTGCAGAGGTTTGGTCGCTACAGACCTTGGGAAATGCAACATTAGTGTTTGCAAAGGATCCTCACAACTGGGAAAAAAGCCCCAAATTTAATAACTTGTTTATTTATTTATTATTATTATTTTTTTTGGTAAAAGTAAGTTTGCCATGTTAACAAAAGCAGAATAGTTTTATTTAGTGTTCGTCTCACACCTGCGACAGCTGCAGCTGTCAGGCACAGAAGTACAGTATTAAAATAAACTGAACAGAGTTGCTCTTTGAAAAATCACGCTATGCAAACCTGTGGATTGTAACATCAACAGTATAAAATGTAACAAAATGGAAATTTTTAATTTTTTTAAGCTTTTAAAGATAATAGTCCAGGCTATAAAACTATATAAGCATTGAATAAGAAATGTTAAGTCAACAAGTCTACAACAGATACATCTTGTAAAAACTCAATAAATTATATATATATTTATAATATCTAGTAACATTTGAAATCATGCACAGTTTTGTACATTTTCTTTTTTCAGTACAAGAAACTCACTGCTTCGAGTACCTGGAATGTACACAATTAGCAGACATTTGTAAGAAAATATCCCAAAATTCTTTTTTTTTTATTCAAAACAAAACAAAAAAACTATAGAGATCTACCTTCTCAAACTTCCACTGAAGTAACCTCAAACTATAAATTATTTATTTTAGGATAAGGATTTTGTGGCTCTAAGAAGAAAAAAAAAAATCTTAAAATGAGATGTTGTCATCCTGTTATTCTGAAACATTGATATGTAATATGCACCAGAGAAAAATGGAAAGCAAGGATTCAGGATGCAATTATCCTTGCTTCTTTGTGGTAATAAAGTCTTCTGGACCAGAAAAAACAACAAAACAAATGAACAAAAAAAGCCCCCAAAACATCCATACCTCCCCCCCTTGTCAGCTTGATCCATACTAAAATTTCCCTGTTCAATCATGTGCTTTTAAACAGCAATATCCGCAATAGAGGAACAAAACAGCACAGCATTTTCAGCCCAGCATCCCGGGCATTTTTTTTCCGTGTTAAAAGAAATATGCAGTCATTGCATCTCCCCTACAAACAGCGGCACTCCTCTATCTTGCCCATGCAAACCCCAAATACAACGGTACCGGCAACAGGGGAAAAAAAATTAGCACGCATCATCCAAAGTCAACACTGAGCGCTGCTGCATACTCGTCATTAAGTCGACCACAAAGAATACCTTCATTCGAAAATAGAAAAATAAACACCCACGCCCCCTTAATGCACAGTGGTTAAACTGATGGAAGAATTCTTGGCCTTGTTTTTTTCTGAAATATGTAAAAATCATCTCTCTGTTGCTATTTGTTTGGTTTTAACCACTGATGATGTATGGAAAAATAAACTTACCTTTGCTCACTGCAATCCAGGATAAACTAATATTTTTTTAAATGAATACATATATATATATATATATTTATAACATTAAATGTAATTTGTTAAAGGACTGTACATCTATACATTCTTTCAATATTTCCCATAAACACAAAAGAAAAAAATGATTAATATATTTTTCTCCGTTTTTAATAAGTTAAAAAAAAACTCCTTAAGCTCGGTGAAATTTTAAAGTTTACAGTAACGCTACACTATTTAAACCGATGAACAGATATGTTAATGTCTATAAATAACTTTACAAATATACACGTTAAGGTACAATTTTTAAAACAAAACTGTGAAGATATAAAACAGAACAAAAAAAAAAATCTCTTCTGTTGCTCAGATCAGTATATCCTAGATTGCAATGCTCATATTCCGAGACTCTCTCCCAGTACGGCTTTACGTTGCATTAGTATAATACATTCTTTTTTGTTTTTAATATATTTATTTATATATATACAGGCTATATTTATAGATATATACACAGATTCTCTGGAATAAACCTTTTTGATATAAGTTAAAGGCTCTTGCCTACAGGTACCCGTAACTTCTCTCTCCAGGCCACGGCGCGGAGCCGGAGCCGCATCGCCACGCGGGCGGGCAGAGGAGCCGGCCCCGCGCCCCATCCCGGCGGATCCCGCGGGACGCCGGCTCTCCACCCTCGGGGCCGCGCGGACCCGCCGGGCGCTGCGTTCGCTCTGTAAGCCGACTTCACCGTCTTTCTTTTTTTTTTAAAAAAAAGAAATTATTATTACTATTCGCGTCTTATTTATTTTTTCTTCCTCTTCTTCAAAAAAAAAAGAAAAAAAGAAAAAAAAAAAGGATTCCTTCTGTGTAGCTGGGTAGTAGATCACGAAGCTATAAAAACAACAACAACAAAAATATAGATATTCTTTATAAATATATGAATCCCTGCAGGCAACGTGGCTTTTCAGCTCCACCAAAAAGGTTCATGTACAGATTGCATAAGCAAAGAATTTCTACATTCTTTACACATTTTTTTTAAAGGAAGATTTTTTGTCTCTTCTTCGTATTGCAGGCACAGAACGGCTACTCTGGCACTCGATAATACAATACCGGAGGTGGGGAGGTCGGTACCCGCCCCAGATTTAACATTCTGTTTAGAAAAAAATAATAATAATAAAAAAATCATATACGATATATAATCTTGGCAAGAGATTAGTTCCTTCAGGCCAAACAGTGCTTCTTGACTTTTTATACAGCAAACGGGGAAAAAAAAAAATTACCCTGAACAGCTCGACAACAACAAAAGTCTTCTGGAATTACCAAGCAGTTTCATGGAAAGATCCTTCACTACGGTTTGTCCTGGGCCTCCGCCATGCCCGCGGCTCCGCGTGTCTGCTGTCCGTCCGTGTGTCCGTGTGTTGGTGCAGGCGGCGGGCGCTCACGTCCTGACGACGCCGTTGCACTGCGGGTGCTTGGGGAGGCACGGCTCATCGGGCAGGAGGTCATGTGCAAAGACGGAGTCGTCCCCCGAGGAGCAGGTACTGTGGGTGTCCTGGCACGCCGGCGAATACTGCTCGAAGGGCACCGACAGGTCCAGGTACTCCTGTGAGGGGAGAAACCCAGATGTTAATGCTGGGATGCGGCGCTGAGCCTTGAGGAGCATCCGTCCCTCCCCGCGCCGGAGCCACACTTACATCGGTGGACGTCACGGTGAGGACCCTGTCCAGATCTTCCACCAGCTGCTTGAAGGTGGGCCGCTGCGACGGCACCGCGTGCCAGCACTCCCTCATGATCATGTACCTGTGGGGCAAGGGGAGATGTCATCACTCAACATGCTATGGGGCACCTCTTGGAGTCCCTTCCATGCCCACTGCCCCACCAGGACCGAGGTGGGTGGCAGGAGGACCTGACATCTCTTTAGGTGGTGTCTGAAAGCAGGAGGCTCCTGCAGTGTCTCCAATCCCAAAATGCTATGGGCTGTGCTGCTTCCAGGAGGGATCAGGCAGGACCTGCTTGTCCCGCTGCTTTTTTCTGCTTGAGTCCCTGTGAGAAGTCCCACATGGGCACTGAGACATTCCCTAAAGCTTGGGAAGTTACTGTTGCTGAAGTACCAGGGAAGGAGCCAACTAGAACCGTAACATTTCTGGGGCACCGAAGGCGCCTCCAGGCAACGGCTTCCGTCCCTGAGCGGTGCCCCTGCCGCGGTGCCAGGAGCAGGCGGAAGAGCTCGGGATGGCTCTCCTGCCAGCGGGGCCGTACGCGCTCCACTCCACTGCGCAAAGAGAGTTTCTTGTTGGACTCAATGATCTTGAAGGCCTTTTCCAACCATAATGATTCAATGACAATGGTGGGGCCGGTGGCCAGAGATCCCAGGAGGAACCTCAGGTTGATTGAGCATTGGGTGGGAAAAGATATTGCAGGCGAGCTGCATCCCTGACATTTCCTCAGGCCATGAGGAGGCCAAGGAGAGGGCGAGTGGCGCTCAGGACGAGGGGAGGAGCGCTGTGGAGACACCGCAGCGGGTTACTTACAGGTCGTGCGTGCAGTTGGCGGGTTTGTCCATCCGATGGCCTTCTTTCAAGAGCTTGAAGAGTTCCTCGACGGGAATTCCCGGGTACGGAGACCCTCCCAGCGTAAAGATCTCCCATAGCAGCACTCCAAAAGACCAGCTGGAAACCAAAGAAAGATCTTTAAAATTCAATGAGGTTTTCTCTGCTGGCCTCCCTGCCCCCCCTCGGCCCTGCTTTCTTTCTGTGCAGCCATGCATAGCTAACAAAGTCATCAATAGCATGACTAATTGCCTAGGCCATTTTTACTAGTTACTTGGAGATCTCTGCTGATCCAACTCAATAGCAAAGAAATCCCAGGCACCAAGTCTGAAATTGAAATGAGCATTTAATCAGATAGGTGACAGCCCATCTATTACCCCCAGCTCTTTGTTAGGTCTTCCACCAGGTCCACTGAATGGAACAAATCAAATTATTCATGCACAGCTTCACTGAATCGCTGCCTTGGAACCACAGGCCACTAATTGTGCAAGCCGATACCAAAACTTGCTTGTTACAACACTCATTTCACTGGCCAAGCTGGGAGAAAAATCCCCCAGCAAAAATCAGCGCAGCACTAATGTTACACACTCCGGTCCTGCAGCTGTCCTCTGGTTAAAAGTCCTCTTTTCAAGAATATCTTTTGCCTTCTTAGTTTTCTTTTTAAAGATGGGGATTATCTGTCTCTGGTTCTCTTTCATGCACGCTCACTCTCTCTCTCCCTAGCTTTGATTTATCTATTATGCCCAATGCAACATTACCTAAGCATAGGGACTATGATTTAAGATCAATAAAGCCAAAGTAAGAAAAATTTACCATAACAGAAAAGATAAATTTGTCTGATTCTAAACAATGAGCCCTGGGGACTGTGCAGGCAGCCTGCTGAATTAGTGTAAAAATACCATTATCAACCAAATATTGAAATAAAAAAGCCAGCATGCATATTGAGCTCCTTCAGCCCTAGTAAAGTTGAAATATGATCTCTGGCTGTTTCTTAGACTGCTCTACTTCCTATTCAAGCCAGGAAAAGGAAAGAGCAATCTTTAAAATAGCAAACATCAAACTTTAAAATAGTTTGATAGATTTATCATCTCTTGCAGGCTCTGCTTGCTTACAGCAAGGAGGCACTAAAACGGACAAGAAAAAGAAGGGCAGATTAAGTGAAGCAGCGCAGTTAATCAGTAAATGCACGTGTTGAATATTCTCTGATCACCTCTACTAACACTGGGCAGAATATCTCAGGCTCATCTCACTTACTCCAGTGATCTGCAACCATCTGGGTCACAGCATGGAGGAAGTCAAGGTTAACTTTCTTTGCATAGATCTTTTTTTTTTCTTTTTTTTTTTTTTTAACATGAACTTTTCTGACCGCAGAATGAATCTCCTCATCTATAAACCGGATGAGAAATACCTGCCTGCCTTCCTACAATGTTTCAGAAGCTCCTGGACATCCTCAGATGAAAGCAACTAGATAAGGACAAAGCAAAACCACATGTGCGGAGCTGTGGCTCCGTCCCCTCTGCATCCCCACACCCTGCCAGCGGTGCACGAGCCTTGTGTTCACAGTGCGCTTGTCTTTGGGATCCCAGGGTGTTTATTTTGCTTTTATTTCATTTTTTTTTGTTTTGTTTTAAGTGTGGGTAATGCTTACACATCGCTCTGGTGAGTGTAGACCCGGTCGAACAATGCCTCTGGAGCCATCCATTTCACAGGCAGCCGACCCTGTAATTAGGAAGACAAAGGCAACGTCCCATCAGCATATTCGCTCAGCCACAGCGGCACCATCTGAATCTTCTGTTCTAATCCAGTTTGAAACATTTTCATTAACAATCACATCTGCCTTTTCGGTCACTGGGCAAAGCAAGAGTGGTCACTTGTAAACAGATTAGAGCATTTGATCCCTGGATCTCCCCTGGCTATTTTGGCAGTAAACACGCTCTCTGTAGTGGACTCTGTGTCACTGCCAAGGCAGGTTTATGGTATCAGAGCATCTAAATCTTCACATGGGAACAACATCCACTGCTCATACTCCACAGCTAGCTCAGAAGCAGTGCATGGGGCAACATTTTCCATCTCTGTGCTTTGAAGCCACAGTTTGGCTTGCAGTCCAAGCGCTGCTTCTGCTGAACAAGAGGGAAAACTTCCCAGAGAAAATTCAAGGGCCAGATCCTCTATGAACCCCATCTTGATCCCCTAGAGTCCAAAGACCAGAGATCTGATGTCAGGTTTCAATAGGACCCTCTTAAATCAGAAAACTCTGGTTGTCCCTGGAGGGGTCAGAGCAGATTGTTTCTTGCCTGAGCTATAATTTGGCTTAGAGAAGACGTTATCGTCTTCTCAACCACTATCTTACTGGGGGACTCAGCTAAGGATGGGACTTATGTGGGCTCCACAAATGGTGTTACAGTCTGAGTTCTCCAAGGGGTGTAAATCCATTGGAGCCAAAATTATGATTCCAAAGATAAAGACTGGCAATTAACGGAGGTTTCTCCCAGGTGATGTTGGAAGGGATCAGTAGGACTCTGGGTTGGGTTGGCCTGGTTGTTGCTGTGGCAAGGGCAAGGTGGGCTTCCTAGGACCAGCTGTGTATGGAAACTCCTTGCAGTTGCAAGGCTCTTGGGTTCTGCAATACCCTCAACCTCTCCCACCACTGCCTGCATGCTACATTATAGTTGCAGCTTTTGTTCTGTTGCTGTTTTCCCCTTTGGAAAAAAAAATGTTTCTCTTAGTCAAGGGCATCTTTAGCAAAGCCGACTCCGTTCTAACAATTGCTAGCACTAGCAGTATCTGTCAGTGAGAAAATGGATGGTGGGCAACCTCCTGGGGCCGGCCTGTCTACAGGGCAGGCCACTAGCAGATTTCTTCCTCCCAAAGCCTACTAAAACAGGAAATGTGGAATTAGGGCCGTTTTCTGTAGCAATGGCCTATTTCCCTGTCAGAAGGAAAGCGACACACGTTTGGTAGCTCAGTACTTACATTGGTGGTTTTCTTGTAATAGTCGATGTTGTGAACATCTCTAGCGAGGCCAAAATCAGCTATTTTCATCACATTGTCTTCAGTGACTAGCACGTTCCTGGCTGCCAAGTCGCGATGAATGCACTGTGAAAGGTGAGCAAGTAAATAAATTTGGGCTTGTTAGTCGCTTACGCCTGGAACCACCAGTAATGGGGGGTTTATGAGCTGCCGTTTCATTGACTCCCAAGCTCATAAAGCTGTGGGCACTGCTTAATTCCTCACTTTCCGTGTCACTGCCGCATCATGCATGCTCAACGGGAACCACCTCTTAGCAACACCTAATCAGTGGTGCCACGGCCACACAGCTCCTCTCGCCAAAGGAGCTGTGGATGGGAATCAAACCCTCCCCTTCTGTGGGGCATTTACTGTGACATGAAGCTGCCTCGCTGTCCCACTTCCTCCAAGAAGGAGAGCGCAAGTTGGTATTTGAAGAGAAAAACACTCAAATTAAGGCATCCCCAATATATCTTCACTGAGCTTGTTATCTGAGAAAGGAGCTAAATTAATCGTTCTGTGCTGGTAGGGAGTTTAAAGCCACTATGAACCAACAGCTCTGAACTGAAGTTACAGGGCACCCTAAACCTGAAGCTGAACTCGCTCTTGCCTTATATTTCCCTACCCCAAGAAGATGTCACGGCAGCTGGCACACAGCCCAGTAAGCCCACAGGCCAGATTCTCTGCTTGCTGACGTCAGGGTAAACGAGACGCAATCCTGGGGCATGACGTGCACCAATGCAGCAGCCAGCTCAGCCCCCAGTGAGTATCCTGGGTCTGGCCACGTAGCGAGCCAAATCCACCAGCAGCTCCGCTCCAACCCAGCCTACGCACGCTTGCAACAGCCACAACACGTGTGCTACATGCAGGATCCCCGCTTCCTATTGAATGCACTGAGTTTTAGCAGTCTCCAAAGGGAGCTGGGGGGAACAAGGCTGCACGCAGCTCTTTAAAGTAATCTCTCCCAAGGCGACCTCCTCTTGTGCTGACACCAAGGGGATGAGAAGCTTACAACTTGTGCAGTGCTCACCACGACCATTGCCGATCAAGGGTAGGGATTGCCCAGTAGAAAGTCAATTACTGCTACGAGCGGTAGCGGTTAAATTGCTGAGGACGGGTGCTGAGGTTGGGGTTGCTTGTGTTTTTACAGCTGTGCCTCTTGGAGATGCTAGTGGGCCTGCGGGTGACAGCCAGGGCTGTGGAGCTGCACAGCTCATGAATGCAGCCTCCACACACTTTCTAGGATTCAAATCTTTTGCAAAAAACAAGGCACTTCACGCTGAAAAAAACTACCCTCTGAAGGGAAAAGTCTGCAATTATTTGCCTGCACCCACGCTGTACTGCAAATACTTGAAAATATGGGTTTAACCAACACTTTGATTGGGTTTCTCAACTCACTTTCTGAGATGCCAAGTACTCCATGCCACGGGCCACCTGGTAGGCGCACGAAACCAGGTCCTTAAACGTTAGCTGCTCTTCTGGCAGCTTGCAGGTATCGAAAGAATAGTCCATGCCGGGTGGGCGCCGTGCCCTGAGGTATTCCCGCAAGTTCCCTTTCGACGCGTACTCCACCAACACATAGAGGGGTCCTGCAAGCAACAGCACGGTCAGCAGCTGGCACAGCAAAAGCAAGCACCGCGGATGGGCCGCGTGAGCTAGGACCTCGCATGTCCATGCCCTCCAAGTCATGTGGTCAACTATGTGGGCATCCATGAGACGCACACAGGTGTCACATGGTTCATTTGTGATAAATTTGGAGCAAGGATGAAAAGCTCCTGAGCATAGGTCAGATTAAGTGGCTCGAGCCCCTGTTCCCAGAGGGACCTGCTGTGGGACAGCAAAGCTGCATTTGTGGTGGTGACTGGTGGGATGGAGGCTGGTGGCACTGCAAGGTTTCTGCTGCCCCACAAGTGCCTGCCGGGCATCGAGACGTACCGTCCTGCGTGCAGGCACCGAGGAGGTTAATGATGTTTTTGTGTTTCCCAATCATTTTCATCATTTCCATCTCAGAGACCAGGTCGGACAGGTCCTTGTCAGTAGCATCATCTGGAAAAAGCAAGAGAGGAGGAGAAAGAAAATGTCAAAGAGAAAATGTATGTTTTGTGAAGCAATTTATACAATTGCGGTGTAGCTAAATGGGATTTCGATTGGAAATGAGTGCTTTAAAAATTTCATTATCTCCTTCCACTTTGAGGAGAAGAGTCAAAAGAAAAGAAAAGAAACTACCACAAAATAAGAAAATCTTGGTCAAGAGGGAAATCTTTGACCAAAAAGAAAATCTGAATAAATGCAAAGAAATGTTAATATACAACTAAGTGAAACCTTTCATCTTCTGTTTCATTTTGATACCTATTAAAAGGCAGTTTGGGGAGCTGGGACTCATTTGTAGAGCTCATTAGAAGTGAAGGTGATTCCCCTTCTCCTCAATGGCCCTTAGCAGAAACTTGGGTATTTTCCCATTTTTTTCCCCTGCCAGGATTTACATCTTTACATCCTCTCCAAGGGGAGAGCCCTCACCTTCAGGCTACAGCCTGGGTGGAGTGGGAGAAAAGTTGTTCTTGGTTTCTTTTACTGGATCTGTTTGTATAAAACATGTAAAACTGCTTTGAGAAAAAGTGGGAAAAAGGAGAGGAAGCTCCCTTGCAATATGCCATTCTGCCCTCCAAGGAGTCCCCATACCTTTTAACATCTTGACAGCCACCGTGATGGCCTTGTTTGGCTTGTCCTTATCAATCCCAATTGCTTCTGCCATCACCACCTGGCCAAAACACCCTTCTCCGAGCGGCTTCCCCAAGGTCAGGCTGAAGGGAGGAACAAACACGAGTCAGTGCACACCAGCAAGGGGAGGCTCCGGGGGAAAAGGGGGACCCAGCCCATGGGTTTGACCTACCGAGAACGTGCCAGCTCCCACTTGGGATCGGGAGGCAGCTCCAGCTCGGAGACATTAGCCAGCATTGGCCCGTCGCTGGAGGAGAGGCGCGTGATCCTGACCAGGGGCGTATTGGAGTTCATGGAAGAGTTGGACTCCAGTGACACCTGCTTGGGTAGAGCAAATGAAGTGTTATTGCCAACTGCACTCGGAGTGCACGTAAGCGGAGAAGGCTCATGCCTGAGACATCACTGTGGGGCATTGAACTGGCTCTGTGCACTGATGCCATTCCATAATTTCTAAATTTGACACGCCACCCCTTTCCCTCACTTCCAGTGAGGGTCCCAGTCCTTGCAGGAATGCAGGAGCTCAGCATACATGGCCATGGTCACATCCTCAGCCTAAAGCAGCATACACGATCAGGGGAACTCCCAGCCACGTACAACCCTCTGCTCTCCATGGGCCGGGACAGTAAATGCCCACCAGGACTAGGGGCCTTGCAGCCCAAGCCGTGAAACCCATATAACCTCAACGCCTGGTTTTACAGAGCGCTTTTGCTTGTGTCCTTCTGTAATTACAAGCGGTAGAGCACTTCAGCCCCACATGGAGAAATGGGACCTTCTCCCGCCTCCAGGAGCATCGCTCTGAGTCTGCCAGCACCTCACTGAAAGCAGGAGGTGTCACCAGCTACAACTCTGCTGTAACAGAAGCAAATCAATAAGAGAGGGTCCTGCTGCTAAATTGCAGCCCACTTATGCCCCTCTCCAGCAATGCCTTTTTGGCGGAGTTTCTTGCCTGGAAGTAAAAGCTCAATGAAAGGAAAAACAAACAAACAAAAACCCCAAAACATAAAAAAAACAAGGAGTGACCAAAGCAAGGAATAGGAATCTTGTATCTACTTTCTGTTACCTGTCTCTTGAGTGGAAATTTGGAGACTTTCTGTACAGTGGGTGTATTCATGGCTTTTTTGTTTGGCATTTTCATCCTGCAGATAATCACAATGACCAGCACCAGGATGAAGAGAACAAAGCCAGTGCCGTAACTGAGAATGCCTGCGTACACCGAGCCCGAGTCATCCATTTCCATCAGCTCCTCTGCTGCAAGGCGACAAGAGACGGAGTCAGGAGAAGGCGGGCGGCTGCCCTCGCGCCACTACACACATGCAACACTTGTGGGCTGGGGAGGACTTGCTCATCTAAGCCCCTTCTTGGACTAACTACAGTGAGGCGACTCTCCTAGGCCAGTGGTTTTCCACCTTTGGTGATTTCTAGTGCCGTGGGTTTTGCGGTAGCAAGCTGAGCTTGCTGACATTGGTGTGGCTTGCATTTTTGGGAGGTCATTTTACTGCCCTTTGGTGCAATCTTTGGGCTTCTGCAGGCCTTCAGACCACTGGTTGAAAACCACTGCTCTAGACAGAACGCATCTTCACACGTCTGTGCAGCCCCTCCAAACCAGATCGTGCTTTCTCCACACATCCACATTAAAAAATCCTGGATGCCTCGGATGCGTGAAGACAGCAGGATGGGGTTTCGCTCTACTTTGCCTATCAGGCCACACTGATAAGAGATGCTGTGCGGACGTGGGACTCAAGCAGATTTCCACCAGACCAGTGCCTGCCTTGAGGGAGCAAGGGGCTCAGAGGGCATCCAGGGAAAGGCATCAAACCAGGGAAGAAGCCTCCCAAGAGAAATCTACGTAATTATTTCAGAATAATTCAATTCTTTGTGAAAGAGCCAGAAGGGCTGGCCCAGGAGGATTGCTGAGCTCGGAGAAAATGGCACAACCCCATCAGCACCACAGCTGACGGCTACCAACTAGCAGAGCCTTTTCGGCACGCGCAGAGCTCAGGTGTGCGTCTCCCCTTGGTGCTCTCAGGACAGGCACTGCCACCGCAGGAAGGGGCACGGTGAGGCTGGTTTTCTGTTCCCCAAGGGCGTGTTGGCACTTGAGGAACGTCTGGCAGTGGAACGTTTTATAACAAAGTCTTTCTGGCGGCACTGCTGTGTTGACAGCTGCCCTTCATTTCACTATAAAGTCCCACTTCAGGCTTTTTTTTATTGTTGTTCTTTTTGTTCTTTGCTTAAATGGGATGTGTGGGTTCATACATTTTGAAAACATTTTGTAATGGTTGAATGATACAATATCAGGAAATCCTTAAAATAACAGAAACATTAGCATTCTAGCCAAAGGGATTGATTTGTCATCCAGGGGACGGCAGAAGCAGAATCAGACACCAAGCTGCTTTAGAGCTGGCAAATAAAGAGAGATAAGACCAGCAGATCCCACCTGCAGCAGGGGCAGGTATGGAGGAAACCCTCTTGAGCCCCAGTAAAAGTGAGTATGACCGAACCACCGACAGAGTTGAAGTCAAGATCAGAAATGCCAAAGTTTCCAGTTACAAAACACATCTGGAAATGGATGTGTTTGCGAGATAGATCCAAATTGGCCTATGGCCAAGGAGTCCAAGTGAGATGTTGGGATTTCATGTGCCTGCTGGTTTTGTAGGGGGCTCCTGAAAATACTGCAGGTCTGTTCCTGCAGGCTCTGTAGGCACATCACCCACCAGCTTCAGCATGAATATTGCCTGCGATGCCCCCCAGGATGGTGTTTCCCTTGCGCAGAAGCCAACTGTGCAGGTGATGGGACACCAAAGCCTCTTCCCCTTCTCCTGGAGGGCACATCCCGCTGTTGCATATTCTGTGCTGGCTTCATTGTCGACCAGGGCTTTGCACATGAAAAGCACACAAAATTGAGGTCACTCTGCCTTCAGCTTTTAAGCCTGCTGCAGCTTTCATTGATTTCAGCTGGAGCAACCAGCATTCAACGCCTCTGGGAGCCAGGACTCGGGGGTTCGGCCCGCAGATGCCTCTTATCGACCTTCTGTTTAAGATAGTTATCTGGGCCTGGTCACCCATGAAGCGGAAACAATGCTGCAGGCAGGGAAGGGTGGATCACACCAACCGCTCACGCATCTGATTTTAGGCAAGATATGAGGCTACACAGAAAGGTTGCTCCAAAATGATGCACAGGCAGGGTCCAGTTTAGGTGCCCTGGCTCATCTGATGGGAGAGTTGCCTTCTCCCGTTGAGTACAGAGGCAACGTAAGACGAAAAAGTTTTTAATTTTGGCAGTTACAGGGCATTTTGTATCATTACTGAAATCTAGAAAATGAATTAAAGCCCTGAGAGGAAATGCATAATGAATATGCCAGCTATTAATATGCAACAGGGCTACCTGCGGCTCTCCCTCCTACACTGGCTGTACAGCGGCCCATGCGCCCTCTTCTAAGCAAGGGAGTTTTGGCAGAAACTTGGCATTTCTAAGTTAAACATCAGGGCATCCTCGAGAGGAAAGGATAGGACAGCGCAGAAGGAAATACCTGGTAGAACCGTCAGCCAAGCAGAGTGATGTGAGAACCCAATAGAATTCCCTGCGAGACAAGTATATTCCCCAGCATCCTCAAAAGTAACATTTCGCAAGTACAGAATCTCTAGCTCCTTATCCGTTGTGTTAACACCTGCCGTCTAGGGGGGAAAAAAAAATACACACATATAGAAAGAGGGAAAACACAGAATGAGCCACATTCCCAGCAAGTGTGAGGACACCACAGGCAAATTTCAAAAGCAGATTAAGATTTTTTTTTTCCAATGGCCCATCTTCCACATTTATTTATTCATTCCCCTTTGCAACCTGAGATCAAAAGCAAAAAAAAAAAAAAAAAAAAAAGTTCCCTTCACCAGGTTCTTACTCTGTCCCACTAAAGAAGCATGCAAGCAAAAGCATCCAAACGAAAAATTGCCCCCACAATATGACTGACTGGGGGTTAGTAGGATGAGTACAGGGGGAAGAGGTGTGTAAGGAGAAAAGGAAAGACAGAAAGAAATGAGAAAGGAGGGGAGATTAGTGGGGAAAGACTCAAGTGCTGACCAGATGAACATCTGATATTTTATCAGTTCATCAGGTATCGAAGGACTTTTTGGAATTATTTTCAGAACAGGCATTTTGAAGCCCGTTTCATATATTCACTGTCCAGTGTTGGCTGGTGCAGGAAGGTGCCCCATGAGGAGCTTTCCTGCAGCATCACTGAGACACATTGCCCGTTTGCTTGCACAAGTCAATGTCAATACTTATTTCCCAATTGCTACTCAAAAGGAGCAGAGCCTGTGTACTCATTTGATCAGTTTTATGGGCAAAACTCTTTGAACAGCTTGGTTTTCCAGAGCTTTCAGCGTCATAGGTCATTAGCATGCAATTCTGTTATCAGCACTCAATTGTAAGGAAGAGAAAGGAATAAAAGTATGAGGGGTTGATAGTAAAATTTGACAGTCATTTTATTGTGGGAATTTTTCTGTGGCAATTGCTGTATAAGCATTACATTCTTGTAAAAAAAATAGCAAGAAAATAAGATAAAGCCATTCAGCGTCAGTTGACAGGGTATAATACAAAATGAATAGTAATTTTAATCACTAGCTTCGTAAAATGTTATAGCTCATTCTTGCAGTTGCCAGGGCCTTGGGACAGAGTCTGTGGTTTACCTGGTTTTGGTTTGCGAATGTGGAGCCAAAATGGTTTTTCGGCTATGCCTACGAAATTGTTGGCTCTACACAGATATTCTCCTTCATCTTGTTCTGTCACATTGAACAGATTTAGGTTAGCATCGGCTTCAGCGTTTTTACTGATCCAAGACTGCAGGAATAGACAGAAACCTGAACTTCAGTAAACCAAACAATACCTCCATCCAACCTATATCAGCTAGGATTGACTGTCCATGACTTTTCTCTTTGACCGTGGAAACAACCCCTGTTCACCCTGCGGTGAGAGACCCACCAAAGACCTGGGTGAAGAAAAGAAGTTGCATTTGGCCCCCAAACCACATGTAACAACTCCCTTCCCTTTCCGGGTGTTTCTTGTGCTCGATATGCACATGAAATTCCTTTTTTCATAAAACATAACAGTTTCCCACTTATCTATCTGACAGCAGTCGCAGACGCAATCGTTTCTTAATAACTCGGCAGACAGGAGCACCAGAGAGGGCTTAAGCAGAGATTTGTGTTTGCAACCCAGCTCAGCAAATACTGTTTCAATTATCAGATTCCAAAATAGCATTTGGAAACAAAATATAAGCAGCGGCGGTCTGAAACTCGCTGCTGACTTTGCCTTTCAGAAATTAGCTGTAATTTTTTCCACTGCTTATAGGAGCCTCTTCTTTACTAAATAAAGCGGTGCATATAAATCAAGCAGACTTCAGTCTGCTAAGCAGGCTTTTACTTCTCCTTTTCCAAGCTGCCACAACAGCACATTAGTTTGTTCCTGAACAGTTGTCTTTCTTTTGGTCGAAAACGCACAACTGTTTCGGGTGGCCTCAGGTAGCCTAGAGAAAGTCTAGAAAAATATCAGCTTTGGTTCTGGAAAAGCAAATAAAACGCTTGCCTTTCCCCGTTTTGTTGTTAGGCTCTCCCATCCAAACTTAGTGCTTCCAGTTGTGGGCCCTGATCCTGCCAATCCCACTCAGAGCCTGTTAAAATCAAACTCGGTCCAATCTATAGGGCAATAGAAACCAAGCAGCCTGCTGCTGCTGTCTGCAAAGACATGTTTCCACACTAAGGGAAGGGAAGCAGACAAGGGAAGAGCCTGCAGACAGGACCCTGCTCCAGCTGCATCAAAACAGCAGCATCTCATGGTGCAAGGGGGAGAAAGACCCTAAAACGTTTAGGAACTGCCTCTGATATAAGGGAGAGATCATTTTATCTCATCTTGATTTAAAAAGGAGCACACACAGCCCAACAACAACAGAGGAGGGGGAAAAAAAACAGGCCTGCCTGGTGCAGCTCAAGGGAGGCCCAGTACTGGCGCACAAAAGATGCATCCCAAAATGGAAATGCTCCGTGCCCCAGAGCCGATGCCGGCATTAATACAATTCAAAGCATTCCTGATTAACCAGAAGTAGTAAATAGACGTGTGCTGGTGCTATTCAGCAAAAATCAAACCAAACAAAACTTGTGCTTTCAAGCGCCTGCCCGTGCTCCCCTTCGAGGAATGCAGCGCCTTTGCTGTCCGCAGAAGAGAAGGTATTTGGCAATTCTAATTACCTAGCCACCCCAGCGTTGCTCAAGCTTAATTTTAAAACACTATTTGTATGGGCTATTTATACGTTCTTTGCCACAGCAAAATGGGAGCTTGTGCTTGTGACACAATCTGCTGTTCGCAGCCGCTCTGAACACTTCCCAAAGGTAGCACTTTATCCCATGAGGACCACACACGGAGTTAGGGGACTATACGAGATGGCATGTGACAGCCAGCTATTCAGAGCTTGGTCCTGTGCTGTGAAACCGGGGGGAAATTCAAATATGCCTAATTCAAACACATTTTGAGGCAGAGACAGAACCTAGAAAGTTTTATCAACTTGCAAGAAGTGTGGGCTGCCAATCCTGAGGAACTGTCTCCAGCCATTTCTTCCAACCAATCTGTTATTTCAATCTGTGTAATTATTTCCAGGATCTCTGGCTTTTATTATCACATATCTGGCTGAGTTACAGTTTTGTAGATACTGTCTGATAAGTTTATTTTTTTTAACTTCATACAAGGAGAAAAAAGGGTGTGTGGAGCAAGACTGGCATGGAGAATGTCCATGCAGAAGACAGATTCAGCTTGAAATGTGACAAATTCTGTTTTCAGATATAACTGCAGAAGAAAAAAAATGGGCACTATATATTTTAATACATACAAATACGAGGTTACTCAAAAAGGAACTACTTTAAGTGTCCAACATGCTTTTTCACTCTGTATTGTCTATCTTTTATGTCCGCATTGGTTCAGGAAAAGAAACCAGGGCAACCAGCTCCCTTCTGACTAGAGTCTGGGAGCTGCCTTTCAGGAAAGCATTTTAGCAAAGGACCTAAACACACTGAGTTTGCTATGTGAGTTTTTGTTTAGTAAAAAATAACGCCTTCCTGAGCATGGCTAGTAGCAATGCTCAGAAACATTAGGGGCTGCAGCAACAAGACTATCCCATCTCTTGAGTGCTGATAGTGCCGTGTTATTTGGTACATGTGTGCTGCAGAATGTTTGCTTGGGAAAGAAAAAATGTGTTTTAGTTGGGAGCCTTTTATGTTAACAAGTCTAGAAATTACCTCTCTTGATGCTGTAAAAAAAAAAAAGTTATTTTTACACTTTAGGTCAAATGCAATTTGACAGTTGCCCTGTTATTATACTACATTTCTCACAGCGGCCTCAGTTCTTACAACTGCTTTGCTTATCTGTGCCACTACAGTAGTTGTGTTATCTCTGGCAAGCAAAAGAGTTTGGAACATTGACTTTAGGACATTTTTGTTGTACCCGTCCAAAAATCATCGTAGCCCACTGTACAGGCTTACGAGAGAGCATTCCCAACAATTGTCCCTGGCTTGTTCTTCAGAATTTTTCCTTATAAACTTGAAACTGTTAAGGAAAGTTTTGGAGCCCCCAAAATTGCCCTTCTAGGACTGTGGCATTGAGCATATTCTGGTTACCGCTGTAAATCTAGTCCAAGGTTTATTTATAGACATGTAAATAAAGTTGATGGCCTCCAATGATAGACAGCTGATCTCTCTGCCATGAGCATAGCCAACCAGAGGCACCTTGCTTTTCTAAGACATATCTGCCNCTGTTAAGGAAAGAGAAAGTTTTGGAGCCCCCAAAATTGCCCTTCTAGGACTGTGGCATTGAGCATATTCTGGTTACCGCTGTAAATCTAGTCCAAGGTTTATTTATAGACATGTAAATAAAGTTGATGGCCTCCAATGATAGACAGCTGATCTCTTTTGCCTGGGCACCTTGCTTTTCTAAGAAATATCTGCCCACGGCAGATGCCATCTCTGCAGGTGCAGACCAAGGCAGGCAAAGGACGGCGCCGGGGTGCGAGAGGAAGGAGCGTGTACCAACCTTCAGCACCGTGACGTAGGGCGTCCCATCAGGCCCGTACTTGCTGCCGTTGACTTCCACGTGTTTCAGCCACTGGATGTGGGGCTGGGCATCGCTGTAGACCTTGCAGTGAAACTCCACGTTGCTGCCGACCACCACAGTCTGGTTGGCGGGAAGCCCCGCTTGCAGGATCGGTCGGTGGGGTGACCGCTCTGAAAGGAAAACAAGGAAATCCAAATTTGCCCATCTTTCTCCTGTGGGGACTCCCCTCTACTCCCTTTGGGGCTATCATAAGGAATGGACAATTTCACAGAAATTACAAAGAAAGCAAACTCCTCCTTCCATATCCCACCATGCGCCTGTTAAACATCATTACAATGCAACTGTTAAGGGAAAATAGTGAAATCTCACCTAATACATCCAGTTGGTATGTGTGCCTAATGTTGCCATATTTGTTCTCCACAACACAGGTGTAGTTTCCTCGGTCTGACGGAACAACACTTTCCATCACCAAGCTCCACTGCTGGTGTCGCAACTAGAAGAAGAAGTCAAACCATCAAGCCCATGGTAATGTACCATCTCTGCCAGAACACTCAAATCAGAAAACTAAGGGTGTGCTCTTGGCTATGGTGGTCTCCTGCAAGCTTGGCCACCATGGATGGACTTCAGAGCAGGCATAAGGGTCATGAACAGACTTAATATAGAAAGCAATTAAGACCAATGCATGAAAAGTACAACACAGCATAACATGCTGTGCTAGCGATGGGGGCTTGTAGATACTTCCACAACGAAAGCACCGACAGCAGCCCTGTACATTGCACTTTTCATTAGAATAATGAGCACAGAAGGCATTAGCTAAGGTAATCTCTGATTTGCTGATCCACTTTGCCAGACCATTCTGGGACAGCAAGTCCACCAGCTCAAAGCAAGCATCTCTTGTTTGCAGAGCTCTGCTGACTGTTATTACCATAACATGACTAGAAAACAGTAAAGATGATACATTGTAGGTGGGCTAAGAAAGTATTTTCAATATTTGTTCTATGAGCACATCCAGCATGCCATTAAGCTGATTAGAAATAAATATCTGAGTTAGTTCCCTAATTAGGGTTTTCTACTTAGTCACAGGAGCGGGCAATGGAAATCCCCAAAAGTGATTCAGCTGTCATGTGGTTCACCCCCTGGGTCATCTCATCCTATCCCACTGACCACAGCAGAAACCTGGACAATATCCCTAACTTACAGGCTTTGCTTCACAGTCTAAGGAGACAAATATGGGGCTTTGTCTTCACTATTGCTTTCAGCTATCACTCTCCCACTTGGTTTTTATCTTCCTTGTCAGGACAGAAGGACCAAATCAGTCAAAAACAGAGCAGAAAACATGCCCAACCTCAAGTCTGGTCCCTAGGATGCCCGGTCAGTCCCTCACTTTCTGCACTAGCTTTCACAAGAGCTGTGTCTCTGGATGTGACTCATGTCAAGAGTTGTTGGGATCACAACAGCAGAACGAGTGGGTCTGGTCTGATTTGCTGACTGTGTGATCCTCCAAAAAGGGGAGTATATAATGAGTATAAAGGAAGTTATGGATATGGAAAGTAAATCTTGAACTAATATAGAAAGCAACCAACACAAAGAGATGTCTTCAGGATGCACAGTCCATAAAAACTCTTTAAATCTCTGGATATTAAGTTGATGTCTTCTGTCATCCAAAGCAGAATATGTAACTTTATTAAACATTTTGAAGTTGACTCCAAGGACACAGAAGCAGGAGATTACAGTAACACTGCACTACTGATTGTCAAGGGCTGTTGCAAAAAAACAAGAGCGCAATTGCTCCTTGGATTCTAGCTGCAGCAGGTGAAGTCAAATACAAAGTCATTTAACCTCTTCAGCTACATGTAAATTGCCAAGGGCCATTTAAAGGGCCAAGTTACAATTTAAGCCAGAATTTTGGAAACTGAAGTTTCCAAAGTGAAGTTTAAAAGTCATAGGACTAGACAGCTTAATTCTAGATAGGCCAGCAAGTCATTTTCACAAAGTCCCTTGCTCTGTAGACCTCAGCAACATTGCCAAGTGTCCCGTCTTTCCAATGGGGCTGAATATGCCATTACATTCCAGGCTACATGTGGTAGGAGGCTGTAGCTAAACTGTCTTTAGAAAAAAATTATGTTGAAGATGTCTGGTCTGGCCTGACATCTGCCCACCCAGGACTGCAGAGATGGACCTGAATGCAGGAGCAATATTTCACCGTTTATAAAGCATCATTCTACATGGTGCATCTCTGTCATTACAGGATAACAGAAGCTCTGAGAACTGAGAACCTGAACCATGAGTTCAGATCTGAACATACCAGAAAGTCAAGGAAGTTTGAATGCAAATTTCTGGCTGGTTCGTGGTTCATCTCCATACTGCACTGTCTCATGGTTATGTCTGAAGACTCTATTTAATCCACTTTTCAGCACTGCAAAACATTTGCCTCTGAACTGCCTAGGAACTGCTCCAAGGAGAAAGGGCTTCAGATATGTGACCAGAACCCTAATTGGAACTATATTATAAAAGCAGGTGCAACTGAGGTGCTTAGGATTTGTTAGGGCACTTTCAAAAAACTTCTCATGATTGTGTTTGTGGTGCGGACTTTGGAGTCTGAACTGAGAGGCGAACCTGGAGCCTCAAACTCAGGAGGCAGAACTTGCTTGGAAGCTCTTCAAGAAGCAGCCTTTTTTTTAGGTTGAGACTGAAGTCTAGATTGAAAGGATAATAAAAAGGGATGTTCCCAGTTTAGAAGACTCACTGCATTTGATAAAACATTAGAAACATGAAGTGATTTAGTGCAGACATTTATCAAGTGGGTGAGATACTGAAGATCCCTCTGGTTTATTTGTGAAACAAACATTTTCAGGCATACTTGGAAACTCGGCCCGTGTTTGCCAGACTGGTATGCAAGTCAGTGCAATGGCCTGGGGAAGGGATAATCCTCCATGTCCCCTCCCCCCTCAATCTTCCCTTCTAGGGTCATTTAACACACACAGGCTTACGATATTAGAGATTCCAACAAGGATTTAACCATTAATGCTCTTTGGGAAATTTCGTACGGTAAGTCATATGAATTTTTTTCTCCGGTTAAGGATGAACTATAACAAAATTTGGTTAGCCTGGATTTCATGTTTTCAACACCTTCTCTTTTCTCTTCCAGACATTACCAAGGGTTTCGATGAATGGGGAATATCAAAATGCAAATTACAAGAGGCAGGAGGGGAGCAGTGATCAGCCTCCATCTGCTGACCACAGACCTTTTACAACCAACCTTTATACTCTTCCAAACACTGGAAACAAATGAGGAAAATTCCCAGCTCATCTGTTTCAGGGTTAAAATAAGCTCTGGAGATGGAGCAAGACAAGAAAATTCTCCCAGATGAGGATCTTGCCCATTCTTTTCAAGTTGCCTAATTCTATTATGAAGCTAAGGTGTAAAGTGGGAATTTAAATCTTAAATACATGAGATATTGAGCAGGTTTTCAGCTTCTTTTTCTGGTTCAAATTACAGTTGATATCTATCAGTGTATATATTCTAGAAGAGATTTACACTACGCTACTTACATCTAGCTATGGTTCTACAATGAAAGCAAATAAATAACAAAAAGAGAATCACAGAGAGCAAAAGATGTCTTCATGGCAAGAAAGGGACAAAAACCTACACCTAGACAGATAGAGAGCGTAAACTAATCTTGCTGTAACCAGCCTGACACAGTCTTCAATAGTTCTTTAAGCACTGGCATTGCTGGAAGGTGCCTCCAGAGAAACAGAGCACAGTGATGCCAAAGACACACTACCATGTTGCCCAGGATGAAACACATCCATCTAAACTCAAGAATAGATTAAAACCACTGGGAAGCGGGTAGGGGAATTGCTTTCAGCTTTAGATTTTGTTCCACGAGAATAATTTAGTGCAGCTGATGTCACATAGTTTTGCAGAAGAAAAGCTGTTCAAACGGCCTGAAAGTGATTCTTGATGATCCTTACAGCATGCAATTATTAAAGATGTTTGTGCTTTGTAACTGTTATCTGCAGTAAGACTGCCCCCAGACAGCCTTGCTTCCCACTCCTTTTCTCTACGAAACTTTTGAGAAGATCAAAAGCCAAGAGTGTCCTCAGCCTTGTCAACAGGTCAGAGGGGGAGCAGGGCTGATGAGGGAGCTCCAAAAGTTTCACTAAAACAGTGACATCAGGCTACCCCAGGAAATGAACCTGAGCTAGCAGGAAAGAAACGGCCCAAAACTAGGGAGAAAGGGCAGACTTTTTTGAATCCTTATTTTGGTTTCGGGAGCCCTGCACACTTTGGAGGCGCAGATGCTCTTTCCAGGTGCTGCGGATGCGGTGAGCATTAGCATAGAGCTATCTACAGCACTGATGGAAACGCCTTTCTAAAACTCACTTCTCCCTTCAGTAGTGCCCAGGGATGTGCCAGGGCTGGCACAGTACAGGCTGAAAAGTACTGCCCTGGAGTCCCTTCTGCTACTCTAATTTTGCTATAATCTGCTACTGTTAGTTTCATTGCCCCCAAATAAAAACATGAAGGAGTCTAATTATGGGCTCAAAAGGACAAAATAATAGCAATCATAATGAATCAGAGCAACTGATTTCCTTTTAAATTCTAGACATAATTTATGATACAGAACAGTGCAGAAACTCCTGGCTAATTAAGGCTTTGGAGCACAGTGAGTTTTGCTGTCCCTTAGTGATGTCTATAAATACAAGCTAAAGTATTTCCCAAAACACTTTCTGGTGGAAAGGGAAGCGGGGAGGAAGTAAGTGAGAAGCTGATGCTGTTACTGCGGGTATGGGGTAAAGGGGACTGCACCGCTTGGTCGAGGTCGGTCATTTACACTGTGAGGATGTCCGTGAGCACCAGCATGACAGACCCGCTCTTTGGCCAGGACCATCCCACATCTCCGAAGGACGAGGAGATGGTTTCCACCAGGCAGCACCATTGCCTCTTACATGTAGCAATGCCAATGAAACACCACGAAACACACTTTCTTACTCATCTGAGAAAAACACTCAGTAGAAACACCCCAAAACCTTTTACACAGAGCTCAAAAACAGTGTCTTACTTTGATGCCCCCAATCCGGTGCTCGCCCTTGAACTCTTTGCCGTTTTTCAGCCAGTAAATCGATGGAGTTGGGTTTCCGCCCGCCGGGCAACGGAAGCGAACTGTGTTGGCCGCGGGAACGGCTAGCAGCTTCTTCTCCATCTTATCTGGCCGGGTCCAGAAGGGGACACCTGCAAAAGAGAAGACGAGTTGAGTGGGCCCGTGCCGCAGTCGAGGATATCAGCTGGGGAGCAGATGCATCCGAGGAGGCTTTGGCAGGCAGGGAGTGACAGCTAAATTGCTACCTGCTGCAGCAAAGATAAATGACACAGAAATACTTTCCAGCTAAATGATTCTCATAGATGGAGACAGGGTGTTTCCATTTTAGGTTTGTGATGAAAGGTTCATGACCAGGTTCTTGTTTCAGTAATGCCAGTATAAATCTAGAGGAGCTGCTTTTAAATCAAGCGTGAGAGTTATTCCAGATTAGGGTGAGAAGCAGGCCTCGGTGCGTAAAAAGATACAGATGTACCTTCAGGATAAGAGTAGCCAAGAAGCATGAACAGCAGAAAGATGTTGGAACAGTAAAAAAAATGTTGATAGGCCGGCAAGGGAGCAAAAATAAAAGTGTTAGCTGAATGCTCTGGAAAGTTTTGCTTCTCAGTGAGCAGAAATGTACTGTAGCCTCCTTAAGGGAAGGAAAGAAAAAAAAAGGCAATGCCAAACTGGTTTATCATGTTTATGTTCTTAAAGTACAAGTGATTTTAGTTTTAAAGACTCGTGTTACCTTTGAACAGGGATAAGTTTTAAAATACCAGCGTTAGCATGAGATACTTTTTATAATCTGCCTCGAGTACAGCAATGCTTCTTGGCATCGCTACAAACATTACATATTAACTCCAAATTAAGGCAGCAGCGGCAGCAAACTTATTATACTGCAAAGAAAGAAAGTCAAAAGAAAAACAAGTTGTCTCCCAAGCTTGCTTTTTTTTTTTTTTCTCCCTGCTTAAGGGAACATTGCCGCTGTGCTTGGGGTGTTTTTCCTGCCCTGCTGTGGCACAGACCAGCGCAGTCTCTGACACTATTTCCAGGGACTGCAGGCACGTGCATTAGTTTTAGAAGCATCTGACAAGCACAACCAATGCTAGCAGGCCGCATGGAGGGTGTTACTGTGCCTGCCTTCAGTCTGGAGCGGCCTCATCCTTTCCTCACTGCTAATTCAATATTTAGTTTTAATTTCAGCCTGGCTGGGTACGACCCAGGCTGGTGGAAACCAGCGGGCGTTTGGCTGCTCACTCAGGTCTCACAAAGCAAAGCTGGTGCTTTGGGGAAAGCGCTTAAAGGTGAACGGGGGCATCTCACCAGCTCCTGCGAACCCCAGCTCTGCAGCTCTGCAAGCATCGCAAGGGCAAACACAAAGGCACAGAGCAAAACTCTGGCTTGGCTCCATGAGCATAAGCGGGGGCTCTTTCCCTACGGTCTCTGGGAAGAGGGAATGCAGAGGAGGCCGTTTCAGCTGGCACAACATCTCCAGCGGACAAGTTCCCTGAAGCGAAGCGCACCCTCCAGCTCAACCAGCTCCCGAGCTCCACATGAATCAACTGTTTCCCGGCCTCTCCTGTGCGCCATGGCTACCTGTTGCCTTTTAGCTCCCAGGATTTTGCAGTCGGGCTCATACAGCCCATGCAGGACAACCCATGCACCCAGCAAGTTTAGCGCCTGCTAACACCTGAGACGCAGTCTGCTTCCCTGCTCCTGCCTGGCCATCAGGACTAAAATCTGCTTTAACACCTCTGCAGCACGGGATACTGGACCAGAAATCCTGGGTGCAGCACAGCATGGCCAGAAAAACCTCACATGCCACAGGACAGCATGGGCTAAGGCAAGGCTCGAGGTAGCTGTGAATATCCGAGCTTAGAAAAATCATCACCCAGGAGCAGGACAGGGCTCAGGAAAGTTTCCGGCTGCAGGATATTCTCCATAATGACAGGAACTGGAAAGAAGTGTCCAAGACCACATTCAGAAACAGTTCTTGGGAGAAGCTCGCAAAACATCAGCACTTGTAGTTTACCATCCCCCTAGAGCCTTTTCATTATTTATTTTTAAAGAGGTGAAGATTCATCTAATTCTTCTTTCCAGACAAGGTTTACAAAGTTGCAGAGACAAAGACAGACGAGAGACAGACATTTTTACAGCAGCTCTAGCTTAATTAGGAGAAATAATACTGCATGTGTGGGTGTGAAGAAAAGGGACTCGCGAACACTATCACCGATCATCAAACAGAGCTCAACAGTCCATTTTGGGCACCAGAGACACTGGCCATCCATCCATCCGACTTGAATGACCAATTAAAAAAAATAAAAAAAAACTCGAGCGATACTCGGAATAATTAATAAAGCCCAAGCACTCATTTAGCAATTAGGAGCTGCCACAAAACTCCGTGCAGACAGAATCAGCTCTTAATTGTGCCATTTCCCCAGCTGACGCCTCCGAGGACACTGCCAGCTTTAATTGGAGATTATAGGGGCTCTTTGAAGATGCTCTGGTGACCCAGTGGGGGCTCCAAGCAAACAGATACAGATACGGAGGGGCAGGGAGCACTGGGGCAGAAGAGCCCTGTGTGAAAAGGGAGTTTTGTTTTTGTTTCAAAGGCAGGAAAAACAGCTGTGGAGAACATAGGTACTGGGAAACCTCCTTTAGCAAAGGCAGATAACAGTTTGTGACAAGGCTGCAACAAATGCAGGGATGACCTGAAGTTACTGAAGCTCTTCTTTCTTTTCCTTCACCTCCTGTCCGCAAGGGATGATCTCTTTCCGCGCTGACACTCAGAGAAGTTGATTAAAGGAGCATGAGCAGAGCAGAAGACTCCACGCAGAGGCCCTGCCTCCATGTTTTTCGAGGATTTCTGCACCAAGTACTCATTCCTTTATCACAGATTACCTCTTCTTCCCTAGCTTTGCCATTTCCAGCACCATCATTCAGCCCTTTTGGGTCAAATCCCCAAAGTTTGCCAGGCTGGCTTCAAACTCATGGCACCACTAGAATCACCTTTCCAAGCTCTTCTCAGCCAACAGGAGGACAACATACTCTTTAAACAACTTAAGCAAGACAGAAAATTCCTCTGACATTATGAGACACAGTGTTTTGAGGATGGAATAAAAAGACTATTGCTTGAGTTTCCAGAAGAAAAGGTTACAGCCTGCAAAAGGCAGCTAAGATTGGGTTAAGCAGGGCTGAGGCAGGGGTAAAAGCACTCCACCAGACTCCTGTTGAGGACTGCTTCAAGAAAATACTCCTAGACTATATCAGCTCCTTACAGCCCTTCAGGACCTGTCATAGACCTGTGTGGACAGACCTCATTCCCACAACAGAGCCATGGCCCATCATGGGTGATGACTCTTGGTTATATTTTAGTTTTTGCATGAGAAAGGGGTGTTTATTAGTTCTGACCCTCTGCTGACTACGGACACGTAGTCCTGATGGCCAACTGTTGGCTTGGGCAACTCAGTAAGAGGGTGTCTCTGTGCCATGAGGCCGGTTAGAGAAGGTCCATAGGTTGTCCCTCATTTCACAAAACAGCTCCCTCACGGGAAAAACGCAGGATTAATGGCAGGGCCTGATGTTCAACCAGCCACATTAAAGCTGACGGCACGAGGGTTCGACGCCGCAGCATGCTGAGCTTCTCAACCATGCTTAAAGCAGAAGAGAATCCAAGTTTTATAGAGAGACCTTTAAGCAAAGCCAGTGGTTACCTTCAGGTCTAAAAAAAGAGACCGTCTTAAAGTCAAGAAGACCCAGAATACAGGCTATAAATACATGTGGCAAAGTGTGTGTTTTCCTTTTCACTGAAGAAAAACGTGCCTTTCTGTACCATAAAACAGCTTATGTTTTGTGATACCTGTTGCTAAGAGATGAAGTTTACTACAAACCGCATTAAAAAAAAAAGTACAGAATGATTAATTGTGTAAATCAGGAGTCAGTCTCCAGTGGGCACAAATCCTGACCAAGCCCGACCCTTTCCATGGCTCCGATGGGCTTTGCCAAGTGGCAGGAGGACTGAGCATTTTCGAAGGTGCTTTTCACCTTGCAGGATTCAGCCCCTAATTAGAAGCTATCAGAAAACCACTAACTGCTGCTGACGGGTCGCCTGGCTCCGTAACTCACAATTACTGTCCATATACTGCAAGACACAGCGGTACAAATTTATTACAGTGGGAGACCTGTTTAAAGAGTCCTACATGTCCAACGCTTAGGGTAGGAGAAATTTTCCAGTCATGTTGAATTCCTGCCAACGTACATAGCTGATTTGGAGTTCAAATGAAAGACATTTATTTATTAAAAACATATACACACAGGCAGCCCGCTTTGCAGAAATATAAAGAGCATAATAAAACACAACACTAACGCCTATGAAGCGTGTAATGGTCCTGATTAATGGTATCGTACTTAAAGCAACAAGCCCTGGGACTGAAAGAGATTCAGTGTAAAGGCACTGAGAGGCTGAGTGCTGGGGCTCGCTTCCCTACGAGTAACCTGAGCGCACCAGTAAAGCCAAGCGAATGGCTCCTGCTAACGGCATCGGTACATTTGGCCCTTGGCTAGTGTGAATTTCATTCTCCAAGCTGCCTCCACCTCCAGCCAGGCTTTTGGTAAGGACCAGGACTCAAACGGCTAAATACAAAGTAGGCCAAGATACGCAGGGTATGCAAAACTGCTGTAACTTTGCTATAGTTAAAAAAAAAAAAAGAGAGAGAAAAAAAAAGATAGAACGTGTTTCTTTGGATTTTAAATATGGGGCAAATTCATAACTGCAGCTCGTAAAGTCAGATTCACAGATTCAAGTCTGCAAAAAAAAAAAATTAAGCTACCACTGCTGTTAGATATCATAGGCGCTACACCACACTGGGAACTACTGTGGAATTTCTAGATAAGTATCATCATGCTGTCAGGTCCTGAGAGTTTTATTACCAGTCCCAGGTGAAACTGATGTTAAATGTGGACTATGAGTTCCAGTTTGACCCAGCAAGCAGTCAGATAATATTATTGGAAGACTTCAAAAGGCAAATAGAAGTGTTACTGCTGTTTCTCAGAGCGGCTACACAGATATCCGTGCCGCCGCACGGATCCATGGCATGGCCAGGAACACATTGCTGCTCCCCAACTCTGTTGCATCTGACTTGGCCATGTGCAACCAGTCTGACCTCTGAAAATCTGCTCTGGGGGGAGGAGGACCAAATAAAGTGCTATACTTCCCCTTAATATCGTGGCTTTTTTGGGGTTCACATGTCTTTAAAGAGGATTCTGTACCATAGGAAAGTTAATTACCTGTGTCTTCTGATTCATCATCATCATCTTCATCATCACCTGACGAAGGAGAATCTAGAATGAGGAGAAAAAGAAAAGCAGGAAGTTACGCTTTGTGTCACCTAAATAAAGAAACTACAGCAGGTTTCACAGGGTTTTGAGCACCTCCAAGGGTGGAGACTCTGCACCATCTTTGAGCAGCTAGTACCACTGTTCAACCATCCTCACAGTGAGTTAAGTGTTTTCTTACGTTCAAGTGGAATTTCTTGTCTTTCACTCTTTTGTCCTCACTGCCTCTTGTCCTGTCCCTGTCCTGCCCCCTGAAAAGAGTCTGTCTCAGTACACCCTCCCTTCAGGTGTTTATACACACTGATAGGATCCTCCTGAAGCCTTCTCTTCTCCAGGCCCAACAGTCCCAGCTCTCTCAGCCTCTCCTTGTATGAGATGTTCTAGTCTTGTACTTCTCTTCCCACCCCTTTGCTGGACTTTGTGACATTGATCACAACCCTCTGAGCCCAGCAGTTCAGGCCGCTTTCAGTCCTCCTTGCCATCCTCTTAGCTAGCCCATGCTTCATCAGCCTGTCCTTCAAGTGCCTTGAAAATGTACCCTCGATTAGTGGTTCCATCACAACACAGCGAATAAATGGAGCAATGCCTGCTCACCCCTGCTCCTGGTGCTCGCTGTGCCCTTAGAGGAACGTGCGTGCTCCACATCCCCATTTGTGCAGACCCTCTGGCTCGCCCCCTCTGCACTGCTGGGTCCAGCACGTTTCCATGTGCAGCCACCACCAGCCAGGAGCTTTCCGAGCTGGGACAGGAGCACAGCGAGTTTACCGGTGTTCTGCCATCAGAGCGCTGCTGACCGATGCCAAATGCTTCTCCGTGCATGAAATGCTTTTTCTCTTTGCCAACGAACAGAAAATTCCAAGTGGGAAAGGTTCTTTTTAAAGAATAAGCTCTCCCCCGCTTTTGTTTTGCCAGCGCTCACTCAGTGCTTTCTGTGTCACCGCGTCTCGAAGTGACAAGTCAGCGTTTCCCATTCACTTTCTCTGTGCTGCTCCTCTAACTCAGTGCACCTCTGCACGTCTCCCCATGTTAACTCCTTGCTGATGCCAAATCTCTTAAAACTTCACCAAGTTTCTCTCTAGGTGGACGTTTTGGGGTGACTCCTCAAAACAGCTCACATTATATTCCATGTTATATTCCATCCACAGAGGAACCTCCAGGATGAAGCCAAACACAGGTTAGCAGGGGGAAGTTTCCATCAGTATCTCACACTGCTCAGAAACTTCCTAAATCCATTTCCTTAATGGGTGCTTACATCTGTTCCTTCTCAAGTTGTCCACAATAAGACCCAGTCATTTTTCCCCTCAATGACTGGTATAGATGCAAAGCCAATAACAACAGTGTCAGGCTGTTCAGGTGACATAATGCAATTCAGTGTCTGGAAGATTCAGACATCTCACCCTTTGCATAACCTGCAGGAATTTCTTTTTTAAACACAGGCAAAATGATAACAGCACAACAGACTTTACGTCCTGAGGCAGCAGCAAAAGAACTCAGCATAAAACACTAGAAAAGAGGAAAATCTATGAGGGTTGAACATGTGATGCACCCGTTTTGACTGAGCCAGGCAGAATCTCCTTCATTCCAGGATGTGTTCTCAAGTTTCCTATTGTCCTCTGACCAACTAAGTGATAAAAAGCAAAAGACAAAAAAAAAAAAAAGAAAAAAAGGAGGAAAAAGATAACAATACTTTTCTGTAGACTTGGGGAAGAATTTAAAAGAGACATTCACTGTACAAAGCAGTGAGTAACACAGGAGCCACTGCCCTGCCTTAGACTGCAGTTGCACATCGTGCTCTGCACCTTCTCTTTGGCATCATCTCAAGAGAGACGTTAAGCACATATATAACAGCAAATACACAGTTCATGCATAACTGCAAATCCACGTTAAGGTCCTGCTGGCAGCAGAACCAGAGAAACGCCATGGGGCTTGCTGAAAGCCAAGCGCATGTTGAGGTGTTTCGGCGGAACCAGCAGGTTCACTCAAGCCCCAGCAAAGGCAGAAACGCGGCCAAATACCCACCAGCATCAACAGATAAATGAGCAAGTTCTCAGCCCTGCTCTGTGAGGCTGGGTTACTCATCTATTAACATGTGATTATATTTTCCTTCTGTTTTCAAATGTACCGAGGACAAGAAATTCAACAGGACAAAGAAGGAGTTCTGGACCTTGCCTGTATTTCAGATGAGAGTTTTTTAGGAAAACTGCAGTTTGGGTTTAGGAGCATCCCATATTTGGTGCTACATTCCCATTCAGGGTACTCAAATGGTCACCTTTTCCAGAAAATGCCCAAAAATTTGCTAAGCTGTTTGTTAGTTGTTTATTGAAATAGTAATACTCGCCAGCAGGCAGTGGGAACTGGCATTCACGAGAACTAGACACTATTTCTGAAAGGGCCTCAATTATGCCACCGAAGGGGCTTCATTTTGCTAGCTACCTGTTTTGAAGTGCTTGGACCTGGGTAGTTAGAAAGCCCTTTTTGCTTGGTAACAACCTGCCCTCAGTAGCTACAGGGGTCGAGACTCCTGCTCTGTCTCCTTCAGCCACGAAATCTGAAGGCTCTTCTGTGTACAAAATGGCTGTAGAAATGAAGCTTCTGCAAACGGTCCTGGACATAAAGTGTTTATCTACAATTCATACAAAGTGTTTGCATTTCAAGCAGACAGAACGCTTTTTACTTGCAGACCAATAAAGTGCTCAAGGCCACGTGTGCCAATGGTGGCATGTTTTAAGATATTGGACCTTGCTAAGAATCAATCTGTTTCTCAGTTGAGAGGAGCGGCTTCTATCTTCCTCGGCATCTGACGGTTGCTGATGCAGATACCAATTTTGGTTTATGACAGTCAACAGGGAGGCCTCAACAGCCCGCAAAGGGCTTGGTGAGACGGGAAGCACGTTCAGCTCATCCGCAAGACCTCCCAGTGCAGCAACACAATGCACCCATATGGGAAAAGCCACCAAAATGCCAACCAAAGCATTTATGGGATCTGCCTGCAACTCAATCACCTCCATTGCAAGCTCAAAACTCAGGGCCAGATGCAGAAGACTCCTGATGCGATGCTAGAACCTGGAAGCACTGACTGAAGTGAGACTTCCACATATGTCACCTATTTTGCATGCATTTTCAATGTGGCCCAGTGTTGCTCACTTAGAGCAGTGAAGTTTGTTAGCTATGATTTAAACCAGCTTAACACCGAAAGCAACCGCTCTGGCCCCTAACATTAGATACCCACATAAATATTCAAGGAGACATCACAGCTAATCACTGACAGTACCGTTAAGAAGTGGGAACATACACCACGAATCTCAGATAACAATCTGCTCTCCGGAGAGGAATACCGAGCAATCAATAGTAATTACAGAGAAATATCGGAGAATACAAGAGGCGCCACTATTGCCACATAAAGCAGGGCTTCAAAGTCTCCAACAAGCGTGGCTGACAGCTAAAACCGAGACTCCCACATTACCACGCCGTGGTGGTAATGACAGCGGGCTAATAGAATCAAAGACTGCAGGGCCGTCGGAGCAGGGTCGGGTTACGCGCTTGTTCCTAAGCTGTTATTAGCTATTATTAGTGAAGAGGAAAAACACAGGGGCTTAAACTTTTTAAAAGCTCGGGATTATCAGTCTTTCCACTATTAAAAACAATTTCTCACTTTACAAACTCTGGGGGCTGGCAGCTGTTTCATTTGAATGCGGAGCCGGCTGCCCTCTTCTGCTTGCCCACTGCCCCTTGAACTCCAAAGCATTTTAATGTCACTTAAAAAAAAAAAAAGAGTAACATTTCTAACAACCTGCAATTCCTTGGATATTCCCAATAATTGTACCTAGTTAAAGAAAGCATTTCAAGGGCCAAATACTTCTTTAACCATTTAATTGAATATGACCTTGAAGCATACGCAGCAATCTCCTGTAACGTTCAACGAAAAGCAGATGTTGGTGAGGGCTTGCTGAAACAAGCATCTATTCTCAGGATGGTTTGAGCACAAAATCCGATTTCTGGCAAGCAAATAACCCTTAAGGAATGGATGTAATATCTCAAGTACGTCCCAGATTTGCTATCACGTACACTTCTGTGTTTAGTTTTCAGATGGAGCTCCTTACTTCTTCAGGGAACTCAACTTTCTGAAGGCACAGTAGGCAGGGCCTCTTGTTTGGGGACGCTTGATAAAACTCCAGTAGTGCAAGGGAAAGGAAACATTTCAAAACCTTTTATCCATGGGGAGTTAGTTAATTCTTCTGAAAATTCAGGCCTTTAATCTGAGCTATCAGGAGGATACCTACGTGGCAGTCTGAAATAATGAGGAAGATGTTAGCATGTTTTGCTAACTACAAGTGAAGAACAGATTTTTCTGGCACCCTCTGTTTAGCAACCCATGCTTGGACTAGCTTGCAGCTGTTCTGTCCTACTGTCATATTCACAGAAGATAGGCAAGGAAATGACAGTAGGTGCTTCGCTAACACACCAGTTGTCTGCAATATGTGGTTCCCTCTAGTGCCTTTGATAGCGCACAGATCCTGGCACACACAGTCTGCAGACGAGCTACTTCAGAAACAAACAAGTCATCTGTGATAACTGGGAGAGAAGGAAGCCACATTTAGTAGCCAGAACAGAAATAGCTTTTAGGAACCCCCGGCTTCTATATCCAATTTTGCTATGGATTTGCCCCACAATCTGGAAAAAGTCACTTAACCTTGCTGAGCCACAGTTCACTCGTTCATAAAAGACTTCAAAGGAACACGTAGCATTGCATCTATTTGAGCGTTCAGGGGGATTTGGGGGTTAGTCTGATTAGCACCCTTCCTAAGTCATCTTAGCATCCAAGCTTTAACATGTGGTATGGACATGCATCACTCTTTGATCATTTGCTTTTTGCCAGTCTAGCAACTGCTAGGACTTGCTAATGAGGTGGAAATCTCATGGGAGAAACAGTGCAATGAACCACCAGGGCTAAACATATAAAGAGGCAAAATTACAGGAAAAAAAAGGAGAAATATAACTTTATTCCTGCACATACCTGTTACTCTGACTGTAAAGTTCCCCAGGACCTCATTGGAATGCCTCCGCTTGCAACTGTACAGCCCCGAGTCATCGTAAGACACATTGATTATCTTCAACAGTTTTTGTCCAATATGAGTTCTGTTGGTAGGTGCAATCCCAATACCATCTTTAAACCAGAAAACAGACATAGAAGAGCCTTGAGTGTTACAGGAGAGTTCAATGGTATCTCCACTTCCGAACACCAACTCCTCCAGAAAGGCGGTCTCACTCCTCAAGTATTCTGCAAAGGAAGAAGAAACAGAAATGAGTAAGCAGGTGCCAGAACACAAGAGCATTTCAAAAAGCAGCATACTGATGCTTCCATGTGCCCAGAGTTCCCCTTTCCCACATTTAAGTCTTTGGAAGCTTCTCTGAGGCCCTGGGATGACCCAAAGACAACCTCTACAGGGTGGAGGAAACCAGAGAAAAGTCTGGATAGAAGTCACAAGCTGCAATAAATTAACCCAACCTGATAGCTCTTTGTAAAAAAAAAGGTGCATTCTAGGGAATGTGTTAAACCATGGGAGGTATAATCTAGGAGTCAGCAAAGCCCACACACATTGGGGTCACAAAGTACCTTTCTTGAGATATCCTGGCAACATTCCCAAAATGTTCTGGTGTACATAAAGGTGTGATTTTCTTTCTTTTTCTTTTTTTGGTGAAGAAATAATTTTATCTGAAAGTATCTACTTTTAGTCAAAAGAAAAGACAGATAGAACTCCAGAACCTCCTTCCTTCCAGATCTGCCCCTGCTTTGATGCTACATGTGTGTCCACAATCTCTTCCAAACTAGGAAATTGCAAGGTGAAGTGCAGCTGAGAAGAAACCTGGGACACCAGGTTAAGTGGAATATTCAGATTTAACTGCTCATTTCAGTGGACTTCCTTCCTTCAGGCTGTAAGGATTTTTTCAATGGTACCAACTATGAATTCCAATTAAAAGACCTTGGACACAGCTTCACACTTGGAGGACTGGGTACTGCTCTTTGTGCACTGAACTTGTTAAAAGCTCCTGCTAATTTAATCTACCGGAGAAGAAACCTCATGCAGCTGCAAAATTCCTCCATATAAAACACACGGTTTTACCCAAGCTGTTTGCCAAATGATCAAGACTTGTATATTTTGGCTTTCATATCACAAGCCTACCAAACAGGAACAAGCCCAGACTAAGCATAAGCCAAACTGTACTGATCAACCATCTAAAAAGAAGCCACTTAAAAAAAAAATAATAATGAATCTGTGTTAATGAAAAAGCAACAAACTATTTTTAATAAAGGTAAACTGGGAAAGGTGAAACAAAGAACAAAGTTTCTTTAGAACCAGAGCAGAGCAACCAGGGTCTGAAGCATCTTCCATGGAAAAGACTATCATCTCATTTCTGACAGCTTTATTTTGACATCTCAGGCCCCAAACTCCCCAGTCGGTGTCAGTTACCCTGATTCCCTGTGATTAAATGCACACTTTAGTCCTAGGAACTTGGAGAAGGACCTGGAAATATGTAGTGGCAGTTAAAAGCAGAATGTTACTAGTGGTTTTAATGTATCTGACCTTTTTAAACACTTTTGCAAATTTCAGTTTAAATGCCTATGGCTTAAACCAACAACAGCACAAGATCAAAGACCTCCACAAAGTACTTACATGTGCACTTAAGTTCAGGCATGTGTTTAAGCACTTTGCCTAATTGGGACTTTGGAGAATGAGAGTTCACCGTTATTACTTCTCACGTAGCTTATAATGCCAAATCCTAAAGCAGAGATGGTCTCCCTTGTGCACTGAGAACAACCAGTATTTTAAGCAGGGATCAACCCCCTCAGGTAGCCCCACAAGTGCCCCAATCACCAATGCACAGAGCCTGGATCCTCCTTGCCTGCTTTCAAGCAGCAGGCACCTTGTGCTCCAGCAAGGAGGGCTCCTCTGCCCCTCCTGGTCTTCTGCAGCCAGCAATGACATTTCTCTATTGGGGACATGAAGTTGTCCCTCCTGAGGCCATACTCTTCGGCATCACAGAACCATGCAAAAGGCTGGAAACCTCATCTTGTGAATTACGTGTTTGCAAGGGCTCTGTGAGTAACTCAGTGCAGCCCACGTTTGGTGGGGTGTTCAAAGCAGACCTTGGGGACTGAGCTCATCTGGGCCAGGATTAGACCTCCTTCTTCAACCTCTGATTGGGGCATTTGGAAAATTTCAGGGCAAAACAGCACAGCCTCCAAGCTGGTGTTCCCATTTACCGGGGCTACAACTGCACATCTCCTGAACCTCAGTCCTGCATCACCCTCAGTGCTGGCAACCAGCTCGCTCTGATGCTTCCTTGAAAGCTCTCAGCAAACATTCCTACTGCAAGCGAGGTTACAGTGTTCCTCTTCTCCTCTCTCAAGGAAACTCCCATCTGAAATCTAACTGGGCTTAACAGTGTCTTCTCAAAATCCACATTAGGCAGTTATAAACACATACTTTCATAGGTATAAATTACTGTGGAATTAACTGGCATAAGGGTTATGGGAGTCCACTCTGCCACTTGCCAGCAGTGCTGGAATTAATGAGTTTGCAGCTTTAATGGGTTCTTAGAGAGAAGGAGGTAATTTAGGTTGTGGGCTCCCTAGATATGACTAAAATTCAGTCATTTTTTAGTTTTGCCAAAGCAGTAATTGGTAGAAAATTACCAGGAGACACTTCTAATGAAGATTGGCTCTTGCAGCACTATCACTACTGCATGTAGCAAATGATTAACAGAAGAAGAGGCAGTTTTCTGACAGTTTAGTGGAGGAAAAAGGCATGTGGCAGGAACTAGCCAGAAATACACCTTCCACAATGAGGAGCAGCTGACCCAGCAATGCTAAAATGCTTTTGTGTGCATTCACTTATAAGGATAAGACACTCCATCTCCTTTGCTGCTTGGCTCATCCCAAGCGATAATTCACATTCTGTGTGGTTTGTCGTTCCAAGTGCTTAAGCGTGTCAGTATTTCCATCAGATGTCTGCTCCTCTTAGACATCAATGCTTGCTTTGGGCTGAGCCTGGAAACATTTTATTTTGTTTTTAATGTCGGCAGCTCTCAAGGACTGCAGCAGGATGTTTAGCAAATTATTTTGCCGACATTAAAGGCCGGGAAGCAGAGTGGGGGATTCCTGGGCCGCCTCCAGCCCCCTCAACACTTTGAGCCAACCTAGAGCCCTCCTATCATCCAGGACATCTGCTTGGACCAATGATGCTGGCAATGCCCAGCCCAGCCTTCCCAATTCCACATGGTTATTTCTTTTTACCTGTGTTTTTCCTCCACAGACAAGATTTATTTTTCTGAAGTCTAAGTGTTTGGGAGTCTCATACCAATTGCATAGGTATAAAGCCAAGGTGCGGGAGTGGCTCTCCCACCATCCTTCTCCTCAAGGGAGCATCCCACAACTGGGGAACATTCACCAGGTACCCAAAAAGCAGAGAGTCCCGGCCCCACCAGGATTCACATGACAGAGGATTTGATGCAGGTGACCTTGACTAAAATATTCCTTACACCCAAACCATGTCCCATGAAGTATTTTCTTGAGGGCTTTACAGCTCACTGGTGAATTGAACTAGTTGACTCTGGTGTCTCGTTTTAGATTTTACCCTTCTTCAAGCTAGACAGGTTATATTTGGCACATTAGCAAGGAAAAAGATAGCAGCACTCGATTCATGCCTTATTTCACATTAATCCTAAAGTATTTCTTGTTTTATGTATCCTATTGCACCAAATCCACCATGCCAGCACAGAGACACCACCACTCCGGAATGTTCTCCTTTTGCATAAAACAGCCCATGACCAGTGTTAGAGCGAGTACAGAGGATCATTCCTACGACACAACAGTCTGATGGAAAAACACACAGGAACATGCAAGGCACGTCCAGCCTTCATTTCACCAGCCCTGTTGTAAAACCGGAGCAAAGAATGTTTTCTTTTTTCCCCCAGAAAAGACAAATTGAAGAAAAAAAATAGACAACCTATATAATTTCTCTCCCCTCCCTCGCTGTGCCAGCTGAGGACTGCAAAGTCTTCATGCCATGACAAGGAAATGAACTGCACGGACCCTAATTTATCCCTGCTGTAACAGGGCAAGTCATGCTGAGAGGCTTAAATCAGTCTCAGTACCCGAAGCCGGGCAGCAACTTTCCACGCAAGGTCATGTCTTTCCCGACACCCCATACTGCCCGCACACGAGAGCCTGCCTCTGGCAAAGCAAAATATAAACCCTGGTCCCATCCTTCTCTTCCCTCGTCTTCTGGGATCCAGATCCTCCTTGGACCATGCTTTCCAGAGTCTGGCTGGGGAAGAGCCATCAATTCCCAAAGTCTGGGACACTTGGTCAAAGTAACACCATTTTCATTAGTGCTTTTAGCCTCCCTCACTGAACAGCCCTGGGTGCTCAGACTGCAGGGGACAATAAAATGAAAATATCTGGCCACTCCTGTAAGAGTCTAAACAGTGACTTATCAATTTGGGTTTAGGAAACCATGCTTACAAATGGTTTGCTGCAGTCATTGCAAGAGGTCATTTTATCTTTCACCTATTGCACTCTCCTGGAAAAGCTTAAGATAGGGATCATTAGAATGCATAAAGGCAAATTGCTTGTACTGTATTATCACTGCAGTGGCCAATGTGGCTGCTACCAGACACCACTTCTTTCAAAGATGTTAACAAGCATGCTGTGTGGTACTACCATGGAACAACTTTTAGTTTTTTGGAAGAAAGCAGGTTTTTTTTTTCCTAGAGAAATTATAATTAGGTAGATATGATAGAATAATCGGATTAGAATAACAAGCAGGTTTATTTCTCTTAGTCATATGCCACTTTCTTCATAAACAAGAGTTTATGGAAAAAAAACCTCTCTCGTTTAGCTTTGCTATACCCAATGGTGACTCTGGAAGGACTTTTAGAATAGAAAAGCAGATGTTACAAATCTGCCTTATCTACGAAGCAACTGTTGACTCTGTTGTGCAAATCCTAATTTACATCTGCATGAAAGGTTTCAGAGATTAAATGGCATTCAAGGAGGAATATTAGCTTTTCTCCCTCCCTCCAGCCCTCCTTTGAATGGATTTACTCCTGGCAATTAGCTTTCTGTTCCATCGGCCAAGTAGAAAACAGGATTCATCAGGGTTCTACAGTATCCTCCTTTTAATGGACTGTTTTCTCAAATAACCCAATTCAGATGCTGAGAGTTAGAATAAGAAATAAATAGACACAGAGTTAAAATAGTTACAAAAACACTTTGGCCAGAAGGATTTCCCTGCCTTGCTGGGAAAGCCCCATGGAGCAAATCGTAAGGGTCCCCTGGCTACACCTAAGAAAGGGAATGCAAAATCCCTTTATTTGCTTTGGTGCTGCTGGAGTCCAGAGAGGAGACGGCTGTCCCAAGAACAGCATTTAGCTGGGTGCTTGCTAGCTTAAAGGAACAGAAATCAATGGGATGTTTTCCTTATAATCTGACCAGACTATAAAATCCAACCCCCTTTCCTAAGAGTTCCCCAAGCAAACTAAAAAAGAACGAAGTGACTGACATCCTTACCTAGTTATGTCACAGCTCTGATTTATTTTACTGACATAAGTTTTAAAAAACTGCCCTCCACTTTTTTGGAGGCCAACAGCCCAGACTATCTACCACGGTCTCCAACGTGAAGTGGCCGACTCACCACCACAGTTATATGTGTGAGTGGGTCCGTAGCTGGCTGCTGAGGGAGAAACGAGGTCTAACGTCTTGTTGCACTTGACAAAGGCAGCTGCCCGGCACACCAAGCTGCACAACCACTATGAAATGCAGCACATGGCATCCTGCTTGGTATCCAAAGCTGTGAGACCTACCGCAGGGTGAGGGTTGGCATTCCTGCTTCTCCCATCCAAGGATCCCCAAAACTCCTCATCACAGCGAGCACACCAGCCACCACCACGGCTTTGCTAGGCTGGGCACTAGGGGTTTTCAAGGGGCTGGACAAATCGTGTCCCCAGCCATTACCAGAGCAGTGACATGGTAAAGAACACGAAAAACCACAGCATGGAAGCACCAACTGAACGGGCAGTCTTCAACATCGACCACCTTGCTGTCCCCCCTGCTTTTGTCAGGCCAGTCTACCTGGTCAGGCCTCGTAGGCGATGTGCACCAAGCAATTAGGAAAGTTGGTAATGAGACCTAGGCAATAACTGAATGGGCAGTCTATGGAGCATAAAGACAGGAGAGAAACAGAATCTTTGTAAATATTTTCAAACTCTACTATATAATCATGAGCAGAACAAGCGTGTGTTGTTGAAGAACTGTTTCAAATTATTTTTGCTGGGATCTTTCTCTCCACCTCCATTTCCTTCCTAGAATCTCGGCGGATTTCATTACATTAGGAGTTCTTGGCGGCACAGGAGTACTTTTCAGCAGCTTAATGAATCCTAGTGAAATGTTCACCACCTTCCAGCACCCTTTTTCAAACAATCCATAGCCCATGCAGCCAGAGGTTCGGATTTACCTCAGAGGAACTCTTTGAAGCAAGCAAAGATTCACAGCTCCCCAGCAGACCTAGTCAGGCCCAGCTCCTTGTGATGCTTTTCTCAAGTCAGCTTTGAGATCACATGGCAGCAGAAAAAAAATTTGCCATCAAGCCCCAACCTTTCCCCTTCGGTTCACAGCTATGCAGATACCAAATCCCAGCTCCTCTGAATTTGCCTTGCACTTTTTCCGTGCGCTCCTCTAATCTTCATTTAATGCAGGCAGCTGGCTGCAAATACCCCAGAACAATGACTTTAATCCTAAGTATCCTGAAGCCCCCCTTCCTCCCTGCACCAAAACTGGAGAAAAAATAAAAAGAACAGCCTCATGACAGCGAGATGGAGAAATCCAAGCTATCGACTGGGCCAAAGGAGCAGAAAGACACAATGAGCTAAATTTTGCCTGGCTTGCTAATTAAAAGCGGAAGCTCCCCTACTCCGGAGCCAGTGTTGGGAGGTGGGGGGACTGTTCATGCTATTCAAAAAAATCGACCTCCAACTGGGACCATATTCACTCTACATTAATTGTCATTCCAACTACGAGTGTCCTAGTTTCAAAATGAAAACTGCTCTCCAGTGTCGCCAGTGAAAACCAACACCGCGTTCAGGGCATTAAACAAAATTTATTGATTGCACTTTCCCACCCACTAAAACTTTAATAAGCATTAAACCTCCGACTCCTTGGCCCTGCTTCCTCCCTCTGCCCTCTCTCTCCATACGCTCTCAAACTCTTCTATATGGAGCTTAGGATTTAATGTTGGTATTTGTTTATGAGCCTATCAATTGCCCCTATTTCAGGGGGAAATGAGGAGCACATCTAAAAAAATAGCCCTCTCGTAAATGGATTACGAGAGGCCAGAGGTTTGGGGGGTGATTTGGATTTTTTCCCCAGCTGACTGTAGGTTTTGGATATATTAGAGATCATGTTTAGGTGAACAGAAAATAAATAAATGTTCTCCTTTCAGTAAGTTTCCCTGGAGTTACATAAAAGGTCTTTTTCATGGATTCTTATTTCTCACTAATAAGGCACAGAGCTTCAAGTCTTCTCTGCTAGCTGTTTTCAGCAGGGTAAAAGGGAAAAAAAGTAATAGTTTGGGGGCCGCTCTGTCTGCATGCTCAGTAAAACAAACAAAGGCCCCACGTTTGAAATGCAAAGGTCGGCGATTAAGCCCAGAAATCCATATCTAGGCATCAAAACGAATGGCCTAAGATTTTAGGAGTGCTTAAGTGATTGAAATGCAGAGACGCAACTGGCTCAGCATCTTTCAAAACCAGGCCTGTAATTTGAATGCCTAAAGTGAGATTTCGGTGCCAGGTACCCAAGCTTGCAAGTCGAACAGTAATCGCCTTTAGTAAAGCCTGAGCCGTTCTAATCTAAAATCACGAATCACAAATGAAGATTTTACTGCCTGGAAGGCAAATCTAACTAAAGCTGCAACGTTTTGTCCACATGCTAAAAAACTCTTCTCCGTCAGCATTAATAGCAGCAGTTTTGGGACGCTGCAAAAGAAAAGTGGATGTCAAAAATGCTTTTATTTCTCTTTTTTTTTTTTTTTAAAAAAAAAAAAAAAAAAGGATTGCTAAAGGGATTAGACACAGCTTTGAGTTCACTGCTCTGTTAAATCAACCTTACAATATTTTTTCAGCTTGTCTGACTTGCTGTTTCTGTATACATTCGTATTTTCACCTTTCTGCATGCAAATCCCACGCTAGCGTTTGTTCTGTGCTTCTCACAGGAAACTTAGTCAGTTCTTTATTTGTACTAAGTCGACAAAGTTATAGAAAACAGACTTGGAAAACAATCCCTAAATTAGCAGGACTTACTGGCTTACATGCGCACACACACTCACACACCACCCTATCCGAGGGTGGCGTTTTATCATTTCCAGCGGCAAGAGCAGGGCATCAGGTTCAACAGAACGGATCTTTTAATGGTCTCGCGTAACCGTATCTATTACGGTGGGTTTCTAACTGCACGTAATAAATTAAGAGGGAGTTCAAGGAAGTCATGCGTATCTCTGTTCCCACTCCCTCAGAGCAGCTTTAATGTTTGCAGCGCAGCACCAGGCTGCGGAAATGCCGGGATCGAGATGAATACCTCTGCACGGAGCCGCTCGAGCACTTCCAGGAGGAAACGCGCTTTCCGCGGCAGGTCATTTCCCGCGTCCTGCAGTCACCAGTATGGGCCAACACAGGGGCTGCTGCACGCGCTTTCCAACACCAGCTTCGCTCTCCTGGCTGTCCCAGCTTGGTCATTCCTGTCCCTGCAAAACCCACTGCTCCCATGTCCTGCTCTGCAGCCCCCGCTACCCAAAGTGCTGACAAAGCACAGAGGAGCCTCTCCCAGGTCCCATCTTCAAGCGCTGGTTTCCTCACCCTGCACAAGTGCAGGAAAACAAGCCGAGACACCATGCAAGGGCTGGACCCATGGGGGTACCAGGTGCTCAGGCTGAACTGTAGCTGGGCTCCTGGGACAGTGGAGAGGTGGATGGGTGGGATGAACCACCACAATCAAAGCCACCAAGATTGCAACCTCCTGGAAGATCTGTTGCTTTGCACGTACATCAGCAGAGCAGGAGCTGCCCCTGGATGGCAGCGTGATCATGACGCCTGATGTTCCCACTCAACTCAGAATAACGTTAAGCCGGGTCCACATCCCTGGCTCAGCTCCTGTATCTGCCCAGCATCACCCTCCAAGCCATGCTGTGAGTCTCTTCTACCTTCAGGGTCACTGGAGAGGCAGCAACCCAGTGGCAGGGGAAATTTTGCTCCCGCAGGAAACCTCAGCGGCAGGATACAACCACTTGTCCCGGCTCCTGCATCTCCTTTCCGTCACGGAAACGGCCACCTTCGAGTGCTGGGCAAAGCCATCCCTGCAAAGACTGCACAGCTTGTCTGAATCTGATTTGCTATTCATGGGGAGTGGGGCAGCAGGAGGGGAAGAAAACCTCTACTTTCAACATTTATGCATATTTTGAAAGTACCTGAAAAGGTTTCGGCAACTTTGGGCCAAGACTAACATTCCAGCTACAAGATTATCTTATGCGACGTGTGTAGATGGGCGCCCTCAGGAAGGATTTGCATTTGCTGCTGCGCAGGGTGGTAACAGCTAATATCACAGGGGGAGGCCAGGTTATTAGGAACCTGGCGACACTGCCCGGACCTCCCTCCACGATGACTTTCCTGCATGATTTTCTCCATTGAGAGGCCCACCACCTTCTCCTCCATCCTCCTCAAATCCCACAACCGCCAGCATGACTATAAATAAAAATGAGGCAGAAATCCTGTTTCTTCACTAAATAATACACACGGCAGAGGCACTGTACAACTCCATAAACACTTTCAAGGACTTTCTTTTTAGTCTCGGCTGTGTGTGGGTGGTTAAGCAGGGGGGCAGATTCCAAAACCTTTTCTGGGGCAGAAGGGAGCTTTGAGTTTCCTTTACCTCCTTGTCTAAATAATGGCAATACTAACTAAAGTTCGAGCGCGATCCTTTACGTGGAGGTTCCCTTTTGCTCCTGTTGCTCTCTCCCCTGCATGGGGGACAAGACGTGCCCACTCCAACATTTAGCAGGGCTAAATCCAAGACAGGTTGAGGGGGAGACGCTTGCAACAAACCCACCGAGCTCATCTGTTCCCAGCAATCGCCCCCACAAAAGCTCTATATCCACACTGTATTTAATGAAACTGCGGGATTTACAGTGTATCCCAGCCGGGCCGGGAGCAGTGGGAGGACAAGGAGGACATGGCAGAGGAGGTACCTGCCCAATAAGGCATCTTCAAGGATAACCCAATAAGGCTCATCACCCTTGTCCCCAAGTCAGGGAAATCAGGAGCCCGAGAGCCCTGCAGCTTATCTTTACCCTTAATTACAGATCCCACGTGCCTGGTGAGAAGTCCTTGCTGCCACCCTGTTCCTGACCCCAGTGCCTTTCAGCTGAGCTGCAAGGAGCGCTCCATTCCTGGCCACCCCTCGTGCCTTCACACGCACTGCATGAACACGGAGGTGGGCGAGGGATTCGCGGCTAGCTGGGGAGGGATGCTGAGGGGCACCATCTGCCATTCCTCACCCTTCCCTTCTTTTTATTTTAATTAATCAATTAGCGAAAGGGGAGGCCAAGAGCTGGGCTGAAGCACTGCGGTTCCGCTCTCCCCGGCACGCGGCCGCCCGGGCGCCGGCCGACCACACTCAGCAAGAAGGAGGCTTTCTGAGCTTTCCTTGGGAAAAAATAAAATAAATAAATAAAAAGCTTTCATGAAAATCTGCGAGGCCACGCATACCACACCAGCCCTTAAAAAAAAAAATGCATGAATGCATGTTTTATTTTATGTTGCAAGCGTTCCCCCTGCTCCAGCTGCATTCATTTGCAGTTCATTTCTTACATTGGTAAACGCCAGCTAATTTATGCACCTCCTTTTAACACCACCACTCTGTACTCCTGCACAGATCCCCAGCCCATTAACATCAGTATTTAAACTGGACATGTTTTCTTAAACATTCCTCCTCTTTCATAAACTGCCAAGTGACAGTTGTTTACTGTCAACAAGCCTGGGTACTCCAAGACGGGAGGGATCTGCCCTTCCAAGAGGCAGATACATCGGCTACCAAAGGAAGATTAAAATCTGGTGTTTTTTCTCCTTCTCCCTCCCCAAAAATGCTTTATTCACACAGATAGGCGCAATGTGCATCAGGAGAGACGGCATCATGCTTAATTCCAATCATTCTTGCAACTGAAGAGCAGCTCATGGGCGATTTCTCCGTAGTTGCAACACGTTAACGCGAGCTCTTAGCTCCCGAATCTTCCAGGTGCTGCTGCTCGTCACCCCTCGCTTTTAGCTCCGACACCCTGATTTCCCAAGGGAAATCTGCAGCGATTTCTGCCAACAGCTGGAAATAACTTGCACGCCCTAGGAATCTGCATGGAGCAGTTAAAAGATGATGATAATAATAATAATCAAATTGCTGGCTACCTCAAGACCTGCACTCCCCGATAAGCTGCAGAAATATTTTGCTGGGAGGGAATTGCTTGTACTTGGGTCTAGCACATGAAAGCTGGAAGGGGGGCAGGGGTATTAGAAAACAAACAAACAAACAAAAAAACACCATGAGAAAATAAAATGCTTTCTTCCCCCTCTGCCGGTCTTTTCGGCAAGGCTCTGGGAAAGCTCTTTCCCGGGAACACCATGTGCTGGGCTCCTCTATTGTCCCGGGCAGGCGGGAGGCACCGAGTGCTGCCGCGTTCCCCGAAATAACCCGGCGCCTCTTCCCATGCCAGCGCTTCCCGGCATTCCTCGGGCGCCGGATGGGTCAGGAAGGGCACAGGACAGGCCCCTGCCGGGATTACTGACACTTCCCTGTCACTTCGTCCCGATGGTGGAGGGGGCTCGTGCCAGGCGACATGGATATCTTGGACCACTGCCACAGGAAAACGGGATGCGATGGTCCATCGCCTGGCGCTTGCTTTTAGCAGATTTGGGCTGGTTGCACCCAAGTGAATGTGGTGCAAAATTGGTTATAAAAGCAGGCAGCACTGAGGATAAGTGTAGCTGCTGGACAGACATAAGATCAAGGGTAGGGATGGTCATGGCATGTTTCCAGGGGGACAGGAGGTGATGGAGAAAGCCAAGAATCGCCAAACAAACCCAGGCCAGGCAGCTCTCCCCACAAACTGGGCAAGTCCCTCTTACTGAGCAAGCCTCAAACTCCAGCTCTCAGGAGCTTCCCAGTCCTTGGACAGGGAAAGTGTGAGAATGATGAGGGCTGATTCTCCTGCCTGGATCCAGGAAATCTCCCTTAGGTCCCTGTCTCTAAAAGAAAGGTCTCCCTTTCCTTGTGTATTTTGCTTTCCCCCATGGAGCTGGATCCTGAAACACCTTTGTGGCCCACCTGCCCGAGGCGCTCTCCTTTATCCTGACCACTGAAGGGACCCTGGGACCGGGCGCTGTTCCCCGCAGGATGCTTCATCTTTAACATCCTCCTTGCAGCTCCATGGTCACCCAGTTTCCTCATTTTTTTGCCTTCCTTACAGTTACATTAGTCTCTTTTCAGGCATCGCTGGGACTTCATCCACACCAGGAAGCAGAGAGAAATATGAGGTTTGGCCCCAAAATAAGATCCGGCTATTTCGCTGACCCCCTCTCAGTTCGCCCCAGCTCATGTCCAAAATGCTCCAACACCCTCACCTCTATAACAGTGAGGTTTCAGCCCAATCTCTATAACCTCAGCAGTGCCCTAGCCCCAGGAGCTGTGCTGATTTAACTGCAGCAACTGCGTAATTCGGTGATTACCGGGCTTGGACTGCACAGGGTTGCTTGGGGTAATAAGGGCGAGCAGCAAAACACTTTGGGGAGCAAAAGCACGGAATTAAGATAAGCTGGCAAGCACTTTCTTCTCACCCTGGTTATCATGCAACCCGAGGCTGGTACCCACCCTCTGCTCCCCTGCGGGTCTCTATCGTGCATTGGCGTGCCATGACAGCTAATTATTTCCTTTCCCTAAAAAGCATATACAAAAACTATAGGGGGGAAAAAAAAAAAGCATGAATCAACTTTAGGTTTTGATGTCTAGTTCATGGTGTAACTGCTGGGTGCAGACGCGAGCGGCAACCCACACCAGAGCATTTGCAGGGAAGTTTCCTCCACCGCGCGCTGCTGCTGACGAGGTTGCACGGAGCAATCCTAGACGGCGTCCTTTCCTTACCCGAAAACTTGGAACTCTCCTCGCTTCTGAGTCATTAATACTTTTAACCCCTTGCAACCTGCAGAAATGGCAAAGCCCCAAAATCCCACAGACGCCGAGCGTGTAAGCGCACGGTAATTGCTTTGCATACAGTTCGGCGCGATAAAGAAACTACGCTGCGGTTCCAAGATTTCATATAACCTCTTGGGTTAACAACCTCCTTATCTCCCCGCTCCGCTGCTGACTCGAGAAGGCCAGGGCAGGACGCAAAAGCTCCCGTTCCCTTCACTACAAACACTGCACCTTTTTGAGATGAAAACGCCTGAAACTGCAGCACTTGCTGGAGAAGTTTTTCCCACTTTACTGTACTGTGAGCCCTCAAAAGGCTCCGATATGTTATGCAACCCCCGCACGGCAGCAAACGCATTTGCCAAAACAGCCCTCTCCCCACTGGGGCTGCAGGCGGACCCCTCGGTGCAACAGGGCAGGTTTACAATTGATTACCTTTCACATCTTCAGCTACTCCGTTTACCTAAGGCTTTACTCCGCTCCTATCTCGCGGTTCATGTTTGCTTTTGATATTACAGAAACTTCCCGGTTGGCTGCCTCAGCCAAAGAGCAGATTTCTGGTGGGGGGAAAAGTGCAGCGGCGGGAAGGAAATGCTCCTTTTCCCATGTATGGGGCTTTGCATCGCACCTCTGGCATGTCCCGGCACCCGGCGGGGAGCTACTGGAGGGGGGCACTGGCTCACTCGGCTTTGCTTAAAAGAGGAGAGAAAAATAAAATAAAAAAAAAAAGCACATGCCAAGATTTTTCCCGGATTGCCAGATAAAGGGGCAAGAGAAGAAATGGGGATGCTGAGCCAGAGGAACTGGCTCGCAGGGCTCAGGGCAGGGCTCAGGAACAGTCACGAGCACATTGCGCTCCTGTAAGAGGAGCCCAACAGGTAGGTCTGTGCAGGCAGGAAAACTGGGGAAAAAAAATATATAGATATACATATAAATATATATATATATATAGGTTTAATCAACTAGGTTTAGGTTTAATCAACTGTCCATGTATCAGGTTCAACCTAGCTGGGAAATAGCTGTCAAACTGCCTATTAGTAGTTGCTTTTCTACTATTTCATGGTTTTATCTTTTTCCATGCGTGATCACGCCACACTTTATAATGTCGAGTACGTGATGGGTACAAAGCGTCAAAAGAAGCAGGGAACTCCCAGTGCACGGGGTAGGAGCGCACGCTTTGCTCGCCGAGATGCGCGCAAGTGTCCGAGAGCTGCGGGGACTGCCCCAGCCATGGGCTCCCCAGCGACTCGGGATGGCTGGAAACACGTCAGGGAGGGGAAATGCCCCCTGTATTTTTAACAGAAATGTCTGGATTTGTAGCATTCCTCCTGCGCTTGTTTTACAAATGCTAAGCATAAGCCTGTAAGTGGCGATAGGGGACAAGGTAGCCCCATGCCCACCTGTCCTATAGCCCCTGTCCTGGACATTTAAACTATCAACCAGAGGAAAAACATACTGGTGGGCCATGTCCTAAACTTAATCAAAGCTGAGATTCAGCCGAGGCCTCCAGTCAGTTAACACAACACCCCCAGAAACTCTCATATTGGTTAAATGATGCTTTTGTAAAAGAGGAAATCTCATTAAACATCCAGGAACTAAGACCATTCCAGATCTTTATAAGGTCTCTGACTGGAACAGCAGTTGGATGCAATAAGTTTTCTGGAAGGACCACTTCTAAACATACAGTCTGATATCAAAGTTCACTTTTACAGATCATATATAGATACAAAAGTCTTGGTTTCCCAGCACTAGGAGGGGGAAAAAGCCTTCAGCTCACGTTAAAAAGATTTAGCTCTGTCCAGGCAGCTGGAGGAAAACGGTCCCGATTCAGGGATGCTGCAGACAAGACTTCCTTAGCGTTCACCAAACTGCAAAACCCGTGTTCAGAAAGGCTCCCGAACAGGTACCCTTGCCCAAACCGCAGGGAAGATCTTTTAGAGGGTGCCATAAAATTTAATGTGCCGATCAGAGGGGCTTAATTTAATTGCATCATTTAATTAACAGATCAACACCGCTATACAATTTTAAGATTTGCTTTCATGCCCTTCCCTGTTCAATGGTTGTTAATAAAGTCTTAAAAAAAAAAAAAAAAAAAAAAAAAAAAACCTCTAGATTTAATTGGAGTGACCCTTGTCCGTATGGGTAAACGGTGGCGGTATTGTACATCTAGTATCAAATATATTAATGCACTGGAACAGATTTTCCAGGCCACTGTTTGCTAGGTGAAGGATAGACTAAAAAACAAAACAAAAGCCATATTTCACATCCTTCACTCATGTCATCTAATTTTATTGCTCTGTAAAATATGCTGGTCTCAACATTAAAGACTTAATTAACTTTCTGAAATCTCCTACTGTTAAGACAATCCATAAATCAACTTTCTTCAACAAAACTATCTTACTCATAGATGCCCACTGAATCAAAGGATGTCAGGTCTCAGCTGTACAGCAGAAAGCCACATTTCCTTTATAAGGGGCTCTTTTTAAAGGGCCTTAAAATGCTTTTCTTATGAGAATGCGTAAATTCAGAAACCCACCCCAGGAGCGGTAAGTGCCATTCAGCACTCGCTGAAATGCAATTATAATTTCATGGTGAACTTTGGAACGTTTAGACACACAAAGCGAAATGACACAGATCATATTATCCTACACCTCGTACCCTCCCTGGCCTGAAACTGAGATGCCTTTAAAATTAAAAATAAATAAATAAACAAAAAGAGAGAATGAAAAAGAAAGAAAAAGCACAGTTGCTGCAAGAAAAACTTGTCAGCCATCACTTCACCACTGATCCCAAGCATAAAAGTCACAGGAATACATGGCCCAGTACTCAAAGTAAGGTAAATCCTGGCGTTGGTGACACTTCTAGTATTTTGCCTTGCTAGCCGGGTCCTGCACAGGGACTCCGGGTGACAACCAGACCCCAGTGCCATGCAGGCAAACCTCAGCTACTGACACGTTGCTCCCCCTCTTCCCATGCAAACTTTCTCAAACATTAACAGCTTTCTAGGTAACCGCACAGGCTTCGCGGTGAACTACTACGATAAAAATTCCAGAAGTTCAAAAATTCCAAGAAGTCCAAAAATTCACTTTTCCCGTTTATCACACGTGCACATGCACGAACCAGATAGGGGAGGCAGCCCCTTATCACAAGTTTTTAGAAGAGAAACACTGTTGTTTCTGCTGGTCCGCTAAGAAAACAGCCAGCGTTACTTGACATTCACCAATCGTACGAAGTAATATCTCTATCTGAATACTAATGCAAATTGGAAGGGCTTTTTTATATTGGTGTCTATTCTGTGGCTGCTGAATAGAGTGACCGCATGCTCAAGGCTGCAAAGGAGTTCACTGACCTCCCTAATCATCTCTGTCATAGCCGCTGAATGACATACACATTCAATCCTGCCTTGCCTCTCTACTTTCATTCATAAAAAAAGGGGGGAAAAAATGACATTGTTCTTCCTGCAGCAGCCCCGAGAAAGGGAGCGAAGAGAAACTCGGCCCAGATGAGGCCCCCGGTGTTTTGAGTTTAGCTCCTATTCAGCAGCAGCCCCGCCATCTGCCTCCTTCCTGCCAGCAGCCCAACACCTCCCCGCGGAGATGTTAAAACCTGCACCCCCTCCACCTCCACTAATAGCTAGTATTCATATTAGCAAACATACACATACCTCGAGAATGCCTCCCTTCAATGTGTGTTTTATGTAGCTGAGTATAGGCACAAAGCAGTAGCTGTTACAGCCTTCACAGCCCCGTGTGGAGAATTAGATCACTAGGGAAAAATCCTTCCAAGCCCCTTTATGGAAAATAAGGCCTTGGACTGTAAATGCAAAACCTAGCGAACAACAACCCTCAGTAATGAGCCAATACCCCATGGCCCATTTGACTAGGAGAAAGAATTTGCCTTTTTTTTTTTCCTCTTTACCATTCAATTGAAAGATTGAGAAGTAAAATGTGTTTTTACTTGGCTCTGAAGGTTTATATTCTTTACAGTTGCTTTTGCAGAAACCCTTTTCTGTGCCCGCGACGCGCTGGCCGCGGCTGCTCTGCCCTCGCCTGACGAGTCAATTAGGCGCCACGACAAGCGCCCGGCCACAGGACGCTCCACGCGTCCCGCGCGCACGTGCTCCGTCCTGGAGCAGCCCCTGTGACGGAGCAGGTCCCGGGCCCGTCTCCGCACGCGCTCCCCTCTGCGAGGGCCCAATCCTGCGCCCCGTGAGAGTGACAACCACCGGACCCCGACCGGACAACTACTTGGAGAAGCCGGGACCTGGAAGCCAGAGGCTGCCCTCAGGATTCCCGCTGGAGCGGCTGGTGATCCGGAGGCGCCGCTCCGTTCAAGCGCATCACCGTAGGGATATTTTCTTTCCACCAACACACTGGGCAACTTCAGGGCACTTTGCTTCCTCGGTCACACATCACCTGTGGGTCTGACCCACAGATCGACCGTCTTACGGAGCAGCGTGTTCCCACAGCCTCAGTCCCTGGCCGAGAGCTCAGCCTGCCTGGGTGTAAATCCAGAGGACCTGCAGGAAGCCACAGAGGCTGCTCCACGCTTCCCCGGGGGCTCCCCAGAAAACTTTGCCTTAAGTGACAGCACAAATACATATTTCAGGCCAAAACGGGGGAAGGTTCTGACACTTAATTTCGCTCAGTGCCTAACAGCGCCACTAGCACAGGCTGCTCTTGTTTCCTCCTAAACACCCATCTCATCTGCTCTGACAAAGTAGCCGAGATGTTGCCCCATAAATCAATTCTTTTGGCTGTGAAAAATGAGCCAAACGAGTTACACTAAGAATCTGGCGTTTTATTAGTACTTTCTCGAAAACAAAACCAACCCCCAGCGTGATTTATAGCTTTAACCAAAAGGGGTATGGAAGTCCTGCCCCCACCCCCAGCCTCCGCGAAGCCCATTTATTCCCCTGTCACTTTTTTGGCAAACTCGCCTCCGACCCTCTCCGAACAATGGGAACTTTCTGCCGGGCACATGCGAGCCCCAGCACGGGGGGCTGCTGGGGGCTACCTGCCACTAAAGCGCTTTGAAAAATAAACAGCGACTCAGGTAGCAGCTGAGGAGCATCAGGGAGACACGTTCCAAGCGCCGCTGCGCGGTTTGGAAACAGCTTTTGCCCAACGCGTTGACTTGGTGGGTTCCCCCTCGCCCCTTCTCACTGTTTTCACTCGCGGGGAGAAGTTTCCCCCGAGAAGTTTTCCCCCTTCTCCATGCAATCCCTGCAAGGCGCGCACGGCCGCCCCGCTCCGCTCCGCGCTGCTCCGCTCCTTCCCGCGCGGCTGCGGGACCGGGATCCGCACCGCAGCCCAGGGGACACCGAGGGAAGGGGCTCCTAAGACACGGATGGAGGAAGCTTCTCAGACAGACAACGGGTTTCTAAGATACTGAGGCAAAGAACTTCTGAAATACTGAGGGATCTTCTAACACACCGCGGGAAGGAGCTTCTGAGACTGGGAAGGAGCTTCCAAGATAGCGACGGAAAGAGCTTCTAAGATAGAGAGAGAACTTGTAAAATAGGATCTTCTAAAACAGAGAATAACTTCTAAAATATTGAGGGAAGGGGCTCCTAAGATCGGGAAGGAGCTTCTAAGATACTGCTGGAGGGAGTTTCTAAAACAGGGAAGGAACTTCTGCAATAGAGAAGTTCTAAAACGGAGAAGGAGCTTCTAAAATACCGAGGGAGGGAGCTTCTAAGATAGCAAAGGAACTTCTAAAATAGGGAGGGAGCTTCTAAGGTATTAAGGGAAGGAGCTCCTAAGATCGGGAAGGAACTTCTAAGGCAGGGATGGAAGGAGCTTCTAAGATAGGGAGGATTTCTAAAATAGAGAAGAGCTTCTAAAAGAAGGGAGGAACTTGTACGATATTGAGGGAAGAAGCTCCAAAGATCGGGAAAGAACTTATAAAAGAGGGAAGAAACTTCTAAGATAAGGACTTCTAAGGACCTTCCAGGACGGCGATGGAAGGGGCGCCCGGGAGCCCGCGGAAGGAGCCCCCGGGGCAGCGATAGGGAGGATTTCTAAAATAGAGAAGAGCTTCTAAAAGAAGGGAGGAACTTGTACGATATTGAGGGAAGAAGCTCCAAAGATCGGGAAAGAACTTATAAAAGAGGGAAGAAACTTCTAAGATAAGGACTTCTAAGGACCTTCCAGGACGGCGATGGAAGGGGCGCCCGGGAGCCCGCGGAAGGAGCCCCCGGGGCAGCGGGGCCCGCGCGCCGCCTCCCTCCGCGCCCGCGCCCCGCTCACCTGCGCGC
>VWPW01026198.1:0-105764 GCA_013389825.1 Crypturellus undulatus | reverse complement strand
CGTCCCGCTCCGTTCCGCTGCGCGCCCCGCTCTGCTGCGCGTCCCGCTGCGCTGCGCGGGCGGCCGGCGCCTCCTGCACGGCGGCTGCGGCGCGCGGGGAACCAGGGGCGCCCCGTCCATCCCGGAGTGGGGACACCGTTTTATCTTCCCTTTTTCTTCTTCTTCTTTTTTTTTTTATTTTTTTTTATTTTTTTCCCTCCGTGCACACCTGAGATTAAAATCGGTCCAAAATCCCGCAGTGCTAAGAGCCAACTCTTAAGACACCACGATGTGCAAAATGTCCTGATGTAGCCCTTCTTCTTCTTTATGCTTGCTTGCTTGCTTGCTTGCTTGCTTATTTATTTATTTATTTATTTGATTTTCCTTCCCGGCCATACAGCACAAGGGTGTTTTTTTTACCAAATGGGTTCCAGCCACCTCCTGTGGGGTCCGTGGGCAAACTAGGCAGGACGTGGGGGAAAAAAACACGTGCAAACTGTGCCGGGACTTGGACGAAAGGCTCATGGTTGTGGCCACCGGACAGCTTGCCCGCTTGCCTGCTTTGCCGGTGGGATCACTGTGACAAGGACGGGGATTTTACCGTGGCCCGCAGAGGGAGAAAGTTTTCAGAGCCAAAAACGCTCTGTGTGAGGGGGGGTCCCCAAACCAAACTTGCTCGGGGTGGGTTGGGCTTTGGACTCTGCGCTGGTGCTGCTGTCGCCGAGCCCTGTGTCCCCCTTGACACCTTCATCCGGCATGGGGCGTCTGACATCTCAATATCCGTGAGGATTTGTATGGGCCAGCGCTGAGCGGGGTGGCCACTGGGAGCTCCACGTGTCAGCAAAGGGGGGAAAACACGGACATAGACACCGAATGGGGTTATTTCACCGTCGCAAAGGTGCCCGGGCAGCGTGTCAAACGGAAAGATGAGATGAGATCCGTGGCTCACCCCAGATTAACCAGCCCTTTAATGGTTTCAAACTGGTTTTCATTTGGAGCTAAGAGCTTATAACATTTGGAAGCCCTTTGCAACAGGAAATCAAAGCAGCGTTGAGATAGCCCTGCGCGAAGGGCTTCAAGGTTGGCAGCTTTCCCCAGGGAGGGATATTTTTAGGTTTCCCGTTTATTAACCTCTGATGCAGCCCCTTCACGTGAGGCCGTGGAGCACCGGCCCGTTTAAGCGCTGGTTTTTGGATGCTGGTTCATCCGCACTGTAACAGAGCCAGAGATGCAAGGAAAGCCGTGTTTCTGGACTGTGTCTCAGCCACGTTCTTACTATTAAAAAAAAAAAATCAATGTATGTAGCCTAGTAAACCCTGCTCAACACAATTGCATTTATTTTAGGACTACTATGCTGCGACACATACCAGCCCCAGAGTATCCCTTCCGCCCGTGTACGCTCACTGCCCAAGTGTTTGTTCGCCTTTATGCGCTCTGCCTTCCCAGGGCTTTATATTTGTTTAGTCCCTTAATAGCCAGAGCTGCCGGTGATGAAAATCACCCCCCTTTTGGCGATTTTTTCTGAGTGAGTAGCTGAAGTGCAATGTGGTGGCAGTGCCCGCTGTGTCAGAGCCAGTCGCTGCTATGACCCTGGCCCTGGTGCCATCAGGATACTTTAGCAGGAAAGCTAAACCCAGCATTTTCAGTGGCAGGCCACTATTCCGTGAAGATATATATTTAAGTATAAATCTGACCGCAGGAAAGAATAAGGTAAAATAATGTCTTTGCTCATTCGTGGAGTGGAGCAGTGAGGCAAGCGGCAGCTCAGTGCATGTGGGAACGTGCTGGGCTGGACCCAGCAGAGCTGCATGGGGACGTGGTCACGTGCGGCTCTGAATCATACTGCCTTAGGTACACAATAAATATCGCCAAATATTTCTTATCAGGACAGGGATGCGTGAGCCAGAGTGAGCACTGAGCAGTGCTTTGCCAGCCCATTCCTTCAGTCTGACTGGCTGCTAGAAGTGCATGTGAAACTGGGCTGAAATATTTCTCCCAACATCATAGTCCATCTGCCTGCATAGAAATTCTGGCTGTCCACCCCTTTGAATCAGAAGGTTAAATAATATCCGTGGATGTGCACATGGGAGTGAATTTTCCAGGGCTCATGTCACTATCCATTTATATCAATAAAGTGCATTGGAATGGCTAAACCAGTTTTTATTAGCTAGCCAGTCCAAAGGGCTGTGAATCCAGGCAGGTTTATTGAATCTCAAGCTGATAGTCATTGTTGCTAAGATTAAGGACCCAAATGGCTGTCAGGGTAAACACAGCGAAAGGTTAAGCCACCCTGTGAAGGCTTTCTCTGTGCTTGCAAATGGGAAGCGCAGCGCTTTGAAAGGTGGCTGCAGCACAGCTTCATCCCAGAGGGTGGATTTCCCACAGAACGGCGTGGATGTGAGAAATGAAGGGAGAAGTAATTTGATTTGAAGAGGAATAAGAAGAAATAAGTGAGCTGGAGAGGGACGCACAAAGTCTCTTCTGCAAGAGCTGTGTATGAGGAGCTTCTGGCAGAGGGGAAATGATTTGGCAGCCTGGAGAGAAAACTGGACGTTTTGAGGAAGTAGGTAGGAAAAAAAAAAATGGAGAGAGCCTGTGGAGGGTGTGAGAAGCAAAGATTCAAAACCAGATCTTGGAATAATCTGGATTCAGCACGGCCAGCACAGAGCTCTCCCCGGGGCGCTGGCTGGCTCTGTGCCCTGCTGCGAACCGCTCTTAGAGGAGAAGTTCACCCGTCCTGCAGGTCTGGTCATCCTCATCCTCAGAGGCAGCCACGACCTGGAGCCTGCAGGGGAGAGGATGGAGATGTCGCTTCCCCCTGTCAGCCCCATCCAGATATATATGCCATGAAATTGGGGACCCCTCTGCACAGCGCAGCATCCACGGTGCACAACCAGGGTGCAGGGTGAGCTCCAGCCCTTGGCCTCACTGGTGACTGCAGCACGGAATCCCCTCCGGTCTCCAGCCCCTATGAAAAGCCCCGTGTGGCTCGTGAGTCCCAGCCCAGCCGCATGGCCTGGTTTTCACATCCATTTCCCTTTCCTCAGGGACGTTTCAGGGGATCTGCCCCGCTCCGCAGTGCTTGAAGGGGACGTGTCGTGTCGTGAGCAGCAGGAGATCTCTTGGAATAAAGAGCCACCAACTAAAATAAATACGAGCTAAGGACATTCCAGCTGAAGTCTTTCATCTATCGGGGACTGCAGAATTTTAGCCAATATTCAGGCATTATTACAGCACTTTTTAGTCCAGCTATTTCTCAGTGGCACAGTTGTCTTGCTTTAGGGGAAGGCTTGAATACGGGGACAAATCGGTCATTCTTAATGCTGCTTTAATACGGACTGCGTGCTCCCACCAGGCAGTGCTGACACAGTCCCACGCCTGACTCCAGCCCAGCCACATCTAGGGGCTGAGTTGAATGTCTATCTCCTTGCAATTCCTGTGGTAGTTTTATTTTTCCAAAAAGGACAGCACAAGCTCTGCTCCGCTACAGAGATAGGGTGGCTGGATCAGACGCATATTGGTGTATTAAACATACAGGATGTGTTGCAGAACGCAGTGGCTGTAAAGTTTTTTCTTTTTTTTTTGCCTTTGAAATAAAAAGCAGTATGCAAGCACTTTCCAAATCCTATGTTCACATCCAGTAGCTGTGCAGTGGAAAAGCAATTTGAGGGTCTCAGAATACTTTATAAACAGAGATAACTCTTGAGCCGGTTTCCTTGTAGCCGGTCTCTGAGATAGTTATACGTTATTGTCCCCCCGTTACACATGGTCAGTCCAAAGCCCAGGAAGGTGAACTGACTCACCACATGCCAAGCGCCGATCTGCAGCTTTGGCGGTGGGACCAAATCCAGCACTGTCATAATAAAGTGATAACTACCTCGGGGCGCTCGTGCTTTTGCAGAAATGTGATTCCCCTCACGCAGCGCGCGGCATGTCCAGATCAAACATAATGAAGAATGCAATCTGTGGTCGGGGAGGTTTGGCCTCCGCCAGCGCTGCAAGGCCTCTGCATAGTAATTGTGGCATAAATCATTTCATTCATCATTAAGGGAAAAACATTTGTGGTGGGGAAAGCAGTAGTTACATAAGAAATTGGATAGGAGGCAGGTAGGTATTGACTTTAAAACGTTGCGTGGAGCCAGTGCCTTTAATCAACAAGGGAAATGTTTGAATGTTAATAGAACTAACAATGAAACCAGAGTCGTGTTTTGACAAGTATTTCCAAACATTCCAGGAACACTGAGATGCTCTAACAACATGTTTCCTAGGGAGGTAATTGATTGCTCAAGTTATAGCACAGTTTGCAACGTGTAAACAGCCCTGTGAGTGTGTGCCGACGTGAGGGGCTGCGACGAGGAAGGCCCCGCATCCTCACGACCCCGATGGGTAGGGACGCGACATGATTTTGAGAAAAAAAAGGGGAGAGCTTTCTTCCCAGAGCAGACAAACATCCTGCAGGCTTCTTAGAAGGGAGATGAACTCAATACTGGAGGGAATTTCAGGGAAATAAATGGTCACTTCTTGATGATCCTTTTACAGCGAGAAATGGGCATGATGTTTATTTCCAGAACTGAAAGCCCTGGTGTCTGATCTCCCTCATCTGCTGGACTTTACCTCAATATTTTGCACGAATTGCTGGCACTGGTCATCTCGATCTTTTCTGAAAGAAAATCCTGAGTCATTTTAAGAGTAATGGGAAAAGCACCGAGGAGATGACTGTATTGCTGAGAACCATCTCTACAAGGTCTTCATGACTTTGCCATGCTTTTCACAGCTAATTTTGCTTTAGGTTAATAGATCAGATGAATCATTGAAGAGCATTTGAAAACTCTGTATGGCAGGTACTGCTGATCTCAAGAACCTTGTAAAAGATTCACAGACTGGTCAAAGCTTTTTTTTTTTTTTTTTGATGAAGATGACCTAAGGTTTACTCCCAGATTTGCCATTAACTGTATGAAGCTGGAAACTCCCTACCCATTTTGGGCATCTCTTTCCTCTGCAACCCTTTGTCATTCTTGCCATTTTAGGTTGAAAATCCATATAACTTCCAGTGAAGTTAGCAAAGCACCTGAATTAGGAACCTAACTGATCTGTATGGTCAATAGAGAGAAATAGATGCCTTCAAAACAATCAGGTTTTGAACTTAACCTCCTTCTGGTCATGCCAGTCTCTCTGTGTTGATTATGGAGGGACATCAGACCCTGAAGTGAGGCACTGCTGCTGAAGGTCTGGAAAGGGAAATAGGATCCCACTGCGCTGGCAAGCATGGTTGGAAGCAGCAGAGGAGGCCCAAGCAAGGTGGAAGAGCTGAGGTGGAGCTGTGCATGCTGTGGCTAACCTGAGCCCTGCAAAATCTGGCCTCAAGCAAGGAGAATAACCAGGAATGTTAGAGAGCAGTTTTGGCTTTGTTCCTTCTGCGCCTGGGCACTCTTTGCTAAAGACTCTGTTTCTCCAAACCAGCGCTTTATCGGAGACCAGGCTCTGCGTCCTCCGTTTCACGCAATGCCACTCTTGCTCCATGCATCACCTTTAAACCCAGAAGGCCTTAATTTCTTTACCAATTGTACACAAATAGGTCTTCAGTACCACTGAGAAGCATTTTTTTTTACAGCATAGCTCTAGTCTTCCTTAAAAATATGCAGTCAGAATAACTGGTGGTTTTCAATCAGTGGTTTTCAATCTTTCTCATTTGCAGACATCCACATTTTTTCCAGCAGAAGTTCAGTCCCTTGTATAGTTAAATTGAAGCTTACTGACAATAGGCTTATTTTTCTTGTTAAGTTTTGTAGACCATTCAGAAGAAGTCAGTGTACCCCAGGGACCCACAGGCTGCAAAGAAACCGATCAAAAACTACTATATACTTGGTATTTTGTAACTAAATATGCCTTTTTTCCCCCCATATATTTATACAGACTGTCTACCTCAATGTCTTTAGTGTCTGGAATCTGTGAGCCTGATATAGGGTGGACAGAGGTTTGCTCTAAGGTTGAATCTAAATATCATTTAGGTATTTGCAGTTGATTAGGATATGTCCCTATATGGATTACAGCTATGACTAACTGGGAGCCATCATTAATCAAAAAAACTTGTCTTAATCTCTAGTATTTTGGAACTTGATGAAACAAGTGCAGAAAAGAGTTTAAATGGATCAGGAAACTAACAATATCTGCAGAAAGACTTGATGTATTTTATATAGAAATTGCTTCTTAATTGCTTCCTAATGGCCCATGGTGGACTGTTAGATGGAAGGTGGCACGCAAAGCGTGTGCATCATGCAGACTTCTCTACAAAAAATCAAAAGTGAAAAATGAGCAAGGCAGGAAGCTGAGCACTTTAGACACAACAACTAACAGGCAGGCACAGTATCCGCCATGGCTCATACCAGTCCCTTGATTGTGACAACAAATTAGTGCTGAATAATCAAACCTAGTATTGATAATGCACCAAGGTAAGACAAAAGGGTTACAGATTGCCAAGAATTGCTCAGCTTTCAGCTGAGCACACAAATAAGAGCTTGGTTAAAAAGGGCATGTTTTCTCTGTGGCTGCTGATGTCTCAAACCATAGAAATATGAAAATATTTGTAATAGTTGTGTCTTACTGCGCTGTAGAAAGTAGATAATCCACTGTCAGCTTGATTTTCCTGTAAGCAGCTATGCAACTAGCTCTACAAGGAATATTTGTAAATGTAAAAAGTATACCAAAAATCACGCAATCTGACCTTTGAAAATGTATTCTTTTCTGCAGCTGATAAAACTAATCTTGGAGACAAACAGCAGCCTTTAAAAACAACAGAAAATGAGAATGAATATTTGCTTTCTGCTAACTGACGAGCTTGTTTGGTGATAAGAAAGATGAGGATACTACATTCATTTGCTCTTGAATGCTGTGTGACAATCTTTCAAGCAATTCTTTGCCAGAATAGTTTCAGAAATACTAGAGATGCTTGATCTTATCCACTTTGAATTCATGGAAATTTTGAAGCATGTTCCCACAGGTACCCACACTTAATCTGAGCAATCTTGAAATGGCTTCCAGCTTTTAGAAGTTTACATTAAGTAAAGATTATCCAATTATAGTTTTTAAGTTCTTTAAAGATAAGAAAGATAAGGTCAGTTGAGAGACATGCTAGGTGACTTAAATAAGCTACTTACACATTTCTTAGATTTATCTCATGGTGTGTTGTGAGACAGTTTTAAAGTTAAAACAGTGGTTTTGACAATTCTGAAGCATATAATACAACACGGTAGTGAAGAGAAACGCACAACCAAGAACAGATGAGAGCCTTTGGTCATAAATGTGACTGCTTTTTAAAAGCACATGATGGCATCATGGATTTCATCCAGTCTTCTACAGTGGCTCTCTGTGACTTTATAGTTTGATTTCAGCCAATAAATTACCTGTAGTTGGACTCCAACACTTGAAAATAAACGTTGACTTTTCAGGAAATTGTAAGCATTACTGAGAGGCCTAAAGTCTGACAAATGCCTGGTTATGGATCATTGGCAGCAGGAATATTGTGTTCAGAGAAATGAGAAGAGTGCCCAAGAGTTGTCTATTAGGAAATGGACTCATGCTCTAACTTTAAATTCTCTCAGTCTCTTACAATGTGTGAAATATATTTTATTTGTTCCTTCCTTACTGCAGCTTTGAAAAATATATTTTCCTTCTGTAAACAGTCTTGGGCAGACTTGAGAAACCTGCTAAATATTGGCCTTGTTAAGACGGAATGGTAAGGGAATGCCAGTTTCCGTATCCATAAAGGGCTCACGACATGATGTGAAAAGCACAGATTAGTGTAAAGTGTCAAACGGGTAATAAACATATCCCAAAATAAGATGTTGTGGCTTATGATAATGAATCACCCACTGGAAAGCAAAAGAAAAGCTTATCTGGAGGGAAAATAGAGGCTGTGTCTAAGGGAAAGGATGTTTCATGAAGGAATGCCTCATTTCCACCCATGTAGGATGATACAGGACGGTGAACAGTTCCCACTCCAGGGCACTGTTCTGCGCCCACCTTTCTCAGGAAAACAGGATGTGGGTAAATGTTGTAAATAAATGCGCTGCGCTAAGCAAATATGATGGCCGTGTCGTCCATGGCTCATCCAAGGGGCAACCACAGCACAGGGCCATGAGCTTAGGCTGAAGGTGCTCAAAAAGGCAATGATAATAATTTGCCCTGTGCATTCCTTGATCTTTCCTTGTTTATTTGTTTATTTTCTGCTGATTTTCTTCCAGTTTTCCGTCTCACCCTCCCATGAGTTTTGAAAATCTTCTGCCTCGCGGAGCTGGAGACCCTCAGCAGTCGCCGGGGCCGGTTGAGCAACGCGAGGGAAATTCCACCTCCAGCCGGTTCCCCACTGCAGGCTGTGCCGAAATGCTAACCATATGCTCGGCCCTGCGAATGAATATGGAAAATCCCCCAAATCAAACAGTCTCGCGCAGTCCTTTTAACATTGCGAATGTTTATTTTTTGTTCAACGATGTTGGGAAACTTTAGAAGATCTGTGAATTTAATTGAATGGGGTCAGCAAAATTTGCAGGGCAAAATTCATTTTGCTGAGAGGCTGTGACACATTGAGGGGTGAGGGGAGTGAAAAGTTGGGACTTTAATTGTTGTTATGCTGATACTGGATGGAAGAAGACTGAAATATGTTATTACTCCTTTGGTGTGTGAACAATAATCACTTTTCCCAATTGCAGTTTTATTTTATTGCAGCAAACTTTTTTTTTTTTTTCTCCTAGTCTGTATTTGAAATGCCTCAAATTCACCTGGTTTTTGCAATGTGCTACATGAAAAAGGAATAAATGCCCGTGCCTCCATGGGCCACCACTGGCAAAAACAAGTCAAAAAAAGAAAAAAAATGATGCTGGTTTCAGTGTGTGTTAGGTGTTCCCTGCCCTGTGGGGTGTCTCGTTATGGGAGCGGATCTGGTGCAAGAGGTCCATGAAAGTTGTGCCAAGGAGGTGGCCTACAGAAAGGCCTCGACTTGCTAAAATGGCCTGGTTTGGGTGTTTGCTGTTTTCGGTGTTTCCCACCTGTCTGTATGATAATTGCTACTTCCCAAAGAGGATAAAATCTGGAGGGCAAAGCATGAGGACAGCATCTTGGTAAATAAGCGATGTTCACCTTCACCGCTGCTGTGCATACGGCCCTTTTACTCGGGGAGAAAATACAAGAAGCACAATCCATCCACTCCAGGCCAGAAATAGTGGGAAGTTTGTTTTCAATTTTCCGTTCTTGGTGTTCAAAATGGGTTTAGAAATCGTCTGCACCAACGTGATTTTTAATTTCACCAGAAAGATGTTGCAAACAATGGAACTGAGCCCTGGATGGGTTTCTTAGAATTGAGAGAAAGTATGAGAAAACATGAAAAAAAATGCTGAGTGAGCAAAGGGAGACAGGAGAGCAGAAATCGACCTCTTATTTTTTTACCAGGGATCATTTCCACCCTCCAATGCAATGCAACACTCCAGTGGTGAACTGTGTCAAGGCAACTCCAGAGCTCAGGAGGAAGAAGCAGAGTGTCCAGAATCAGTGCAAATGTGAGGAGAAGACAGCCCAGACTGCAGACTGCTCCAGCCTGGTGTCCCCTTCCGTGAGCGGCCAGGCAAAGCAGGCTGCTGTGACCTCTGCAGCAGCAGCTCCCCTTGGTTCTTCCTCATGAAAGCGAAGAAGAGGGTTCAGGTACTACCAGTCTCTGGCTCTCACTCCACCGGGATGCTGTGGATTTTCTGAGTGAGGAGAGGATTTGGCGTTGTTTGTTTGCAACTATTTTCTGTGCAGCTATTCCCCAGCATTTTGTTAGCGTCACAGACTCCCATTTCACAACCAGCGTTCCCCCAGCCCAAGGGACCAAGGCGCTCAGAATGAGCTTCACTTCTCCCTAACATTGAGCAGAGGGAAAGATGGGGCCGGGTGCTCAGCAGGGGATGAGGTTGTTGCTTCACCTCTCCCGGGGCTCCGCTCCGGCTCAGCTGAGGAGCTGCTGGGTGTAGCCGAGTCTGGCCAGGTTTTGGTGAAGGTCTGATCAAAGCAGCCTCTGCAGAGGCCAGAATCCATCGGGCTGGGGGATGAACGGGCTGGGGGATGAACGTGCCGTGTGCTTGGGGCGCGCTCCCTTCGGAGGAGGCTCAGCCCCTTGCAGCAATGCTGTTGCAGATAACAACCATCTGCATACTTGGCAGTATCTCCCCACTTACATGTCCACCCCTGAGGCAATCGCTGTCCCTTGGATGGCCTGTTAGACCAGGTTGAAGCAGCACTGATAAGATTAAAGAGGTGAAAGAAAAGATAAAGCATTTGCCCTTGAAAGCACCTTCACTCCAGGGCCTCTGCGCACCCCCTGTCACTGAAGCCCCAATCCTCCTCGGATGGATCTAGGGACCAGCTCCCACTCCAGCTTGGGAATCCCACAGCTCCCACCCCACTGCACGGGGGCAGCTGGGCCTGCCCCAGGGTGTCCATCCACATAGACGTGTCCTTGGGCATCTGACAGGTTTAAGATAAGCTCACACAGCACAGACTCTCATATCAAAATAGTTCAACGCGTGCAACTAGTGGTGAAATTTTCAAAACAAGCAGGCTGAGTTTTTGTTTGCTTTGTGTTTACTGAGTTGAGCTTCAGTCTGTTAGTTTTAGCTCTGACAGCAACAAGGGACTGTAGTGGAAACAAGCTGAAGAATGAATTATTTCTTCCGGTCTTCAGTGCTCATGCCTATCCACTTGCAAACGTTTGAAGAGTCTGAATTTGAATTCTTCCCTCACCATCAGATGCTTAAGGCAACTTCTTGGTCCTCCTCATCTATCCTGAGCTGCGCTTTGCATGTCCTTTGTGCTGCTTAAGTCTCATGGATTTTTATTACAAGCTTTATTTGATGGCTGGTTTGTAGTCATCTTCATCTGTGTTTTTTTTCCCAGGTGCAGAACTGCCTCTGCAGACGCTTTGGTTTCATTTTTAGCCTCTGTCAGATATGTGCCTCTTCCTTGCTGGGTGACACCAGGGACTCAGGTGTGAGGAGCCTCTGGATCTGCTCTGCCATTGATTGTAGCAGCAAACACAAGTGGTGGCAAAACCTACCCAAAGAGCAAGGCAAGGCATTTGGGTAGATACTCCTCGGTGTGACCTGACTTGATTGCCATTAATAAAACAATTTTCTGGTTTAAAGCTGATCCAGGTATGTTTCCAGGTCACCTTCACTATAGACAAGCCTTTGATGAAATTTTGCACTCCATGCAATAAATTCACTTCATCAGATACTTCATTCTTCCCAGGATGTTTGCATTCAAAGTCATTTGGTTCCCTCTCTGGAACTTTAGCTGTTTTTTTTTGTTTGTTTGTTTGTTTGTTAGTTGGTAACATGAAAGTAAGTTACAAACTGGAGCCCAAGTGATGGGACTTTAACTCCTAGATTTTTGAGGCTCAGAGCTCGGTTAACACTGCTGTGCTGACTGCGGATGTGATTTCCTTCCAGACATTCCTACTGAGTTGCACATTTCTGCCAAGATATGTAAATTGCCTTGCTTGGATTCCTTTGCTTTCTAATATCACATTGACTTAGGCATTACCTGTGCTCTCATTAAGTTTGCTTTTTTTATTGCTAATTACTTAACCTCCTTTTTTTTGCTGATCTGGACAACATTTTGAGCTCTGCTTTTATATCAGAACAACTTTCATCTAAAAAAATGCACTGCTAGTAAAATCTAAGCCATACAGGGTACTGCTGCTAAGCCACACGAGGCCTGTGTTGCATCTGCCTACACTTTTCCTCATACTGAAGTCTTGGGCACAGCCAAGGAGAAGAAGTAAAAACATCTCAATTTGCTTCAATTTGCTGGTATAGACGAACAGTAGCAGATCTCCCTGGGTGAATCAGTGCACTGATAGCTGAAATAAGTAAAGAAGGTACATTAGCTAAGTGGTCATATTTTACCTGTGTCATTCAGATGCAGAAGCACCTCTTTCCTTAAACAGACCAGCTAACTTGAAGGGAAACCTTTGAAGGGAAGCCTTTGGCAGAATGAAGCCCCGTACCAGTGTAAGGGCGAAGCTCCTGCCCTTGGAAACCACCGGGAGTTAAGTACCTCGAAGATTCAAATGGGAATCAATTTAATCAGACTGTCAAAACCTGACCTTGAGAGGTTTTTCCTCTTCAAACTCTGTGTTGCAAATGTGTTAGCCTTTCTTAACAAGAGGAAAGAGGATATTTGATGGCAAAGCTCTTTCTCGGTTATTTAATTAAGACAATTAATGATTGTTTTCATCAGCAGTTTCTGTTTTCTTTGTCAATGGCCTGTGGATGGGGGACAGCAAAGCCCCCTTGGCTCAAAGCACATCAGTACCATGCACCACAGTAGTCTATTCTGCATTTAGCTCTGGGACCATCTGCCATTTGTTCTTGTTAATGGAAGTTATATACCTACTTTTAGGCTCCAGCAGGATGCCGGGAGAAGAAATGGTGCTGAAATCTCTGTTTTACTTTGAACTCACTATCATGTCCAGCTCTGAGCACTTTATAAACTCCTGACCCAGTTGAAACTGAAGGTAAAGCGTTTCTGTAGAAAATGGTATCCAGGAACACATCAATCAGCCAACAGCTCTGTCAACCCCAATGTTGAAGATCTGTCCATAGCAATTCCTAAAGCTGTATCCCATCACGGCTGCAAGTTTGTTTTCCTTTGGCAGATGTGAAGGAGTATGCCTCTAAGTAAATAAACTACAGTCTTGTATCAAAAATATATATACAAAGGGTGGGATGTATCTCACTCAATTACAAGTGTCTACAAGTTAGTCTTCCAGTGTAATTAGTCACATCGCTATCGATGGGGGCAGACAGTCTTCTCCGCCGGGTGCCTCCAACGAGGTGAGTCAGAGTGTTCGTGGAGACCTGTCGAAGGTAATTTTCAGATTTACAGATTCCTTGGGTACATTTGGGGAATGTCCTTGACTGAAACATTGCTGGCTTTAGGTCAAAAAATGAATTTCATTTGATGTCTAAACATCTGTCCTTATGGTGTTTGAGAAACATCCTGATTTACTTAATTCAAACAGAGGCAGATATCCGGTTGAAATCCCTGGAGCTGCAACCAATACAGGCATTATTTCAGCACTGTGCTTGCAACAACAGATACTCATCATAAAAACACCATTCAGGAGAATAAAAATATTAAGAAAATAAGTGGATTTAATACTCAAATTAAATGCAGATTTACAGTATGTGAAGAAAGATGGAGTAAGTGGAAATACCTGACAGAGAATAAAAAGACAGGATCCTAGGGACAGCACACTTAAGCCAGGGTGCTCCATAGGGTGCATTTTTATCTCATATATCTGACCTCCTACTGTGCAGGTAAGAAAGGCACTTGCACTGCCAGCCACCCCTGAAAGTGGCTGTGGAAGGAGGGGTGCCATCTCTGAGCAGAGCATGAAGCGTTTCCAAACGAGCTGCAGAAAAGGAGCCTGCTGTTATCAGTAAACGCACTGATGAAGACGGGATATGGGCAGGCTGGGGACAGCGGTGAAGCGTGTCTGAGACACATTAACGCCGTTTCGGGTTACTCCTGCAAATTGTCCATGGCTGCACTCAAGCCAGGTACTTCAGTGTCTCTAGAATTGTTATCTAAGTACCATGCGGCCAGCAAACGGGTCTGTCAATATGCCTTACACTCCTTTTTCAAAGGCGTGGAGAGGTTATGTGTCTTGCCTGGACTCATATGAAAAGGCTGGCACAAACCCCAATTCTCCCCAAACCCACCAAAACCATTTTTTAATGATGTAGGCTCATAAAATTGTAAAGGACTTCCAACAGTCATTGAGTTATTTCTCCAACATCTCCATGGCTTAATCAAAATAGTTTCGTTTACTTTTTTCCTTTATACAGCTCCACGTAGAAAAAAGTAATGGGTATTGATTTCTGCAACCCTTCCTTCTGCACACCAGGAGTGCTCTGAAAATCCTGAAAATCCGTTGCTGAGCATCCAGCTATCTAGGGAGAAATTATTGGTCTCCTTTAGCTGGATTAAAACAGAGCAGAAAAGGGGATATGGCTTCTGTGGCGGGTCCGGGGTTTTATCACAGCACTTCTGAGGGATACTTCAACTTCGCAGATCTTGCATCTCTAGGTATGCTGGTGTAAACTCTTTGAGGCACTGCCTTTCTTTAGCTTGGCTGAACAGAGGGGCCCTGGGGGAACATACCTTGGAACAAGTCCTTCTACTTCCAGGGCTGTGAAGCTGGTTTAATCATGGGGCAGTTGGAAGAGGGTATTTTCTTGATTTATTTTTCTTTTTTTATTTTTCTTCTGAGGCTGGGGTTCTTCTGAGCACTTCCCTAGCTAGAAAATCTCCATGCATTATCAAAGCTGCCTGCGTGCAGCACAGAATCACACACTTTGTTGTCACTGTTGTTGCTTTCTAGTGGGCCTGAGATCTTCACAAACCCAGTGGGTTAGGATGGAGGGCAGGATCAGACTCGGTGTCCCCCGCTTAGGCTCTTTGTTGTGACTCTCGGATGCAGACTTGAGTGATATTCTTTCCTTCATTGTAGGATAATGATACTAGCTGGAGTCATCCTGACTGAGGTTAGACTCATCTGGTATAAAAAAGGCAAGTTCAGAACAGGCCACCCTCAGACTCTAAACAAGAATGCTGTCGCTCAGTTTATGAATTCAAGATGTCAGTTTTTACATCCCGAGATCTATTTTCTGCTATGGTTTCTATTCAGAAAGGGCTGTGCCTTTGTAATGAGTAGCAGCTGATGAGGTCTCTCAGCTTGGCATTACACAACTGAAATGAAGAGCATGCGCCCAGGAGTCACCGACAAGGCACAGATAGGAGTAACCCTTGGACCAGGCCCAGCTTCTGGGGCTTCCATGCCCTTCCCGTTCCTGCCTTGCATCTTCCGTGCACCTCCACACGCTTATTTTCCTCCCTGGGACAACCAAACCTGGCCCTGCAGATGTCTTTGCATGCCTGTCCCAAGTCTACCGGTCAGGGTGACCAATCTGTTGGTGATCGTTAGAGCAGAGCTGTGCTGTAACACTGATCTTTCCTCATCCTCCAGACAAGGCAGGTCTTGTGGGTTCAGACCATGCCTTTTATTAGGTCTTTTTCTTTTGGTCTAAAAAATTTCACTGTTCCTCATGTCTAGTTCATGCCCTCAGGAAATTGTGGCTGCTGTGGCACCTAACCAGCTTGACAGTGATCAGAAGACCCCACAGCAGCTTCTCCCTAGCCAAGTCAGTGTGGTCTCTCTCATTCCTCTTGATCTTCCTAATCCCCCCAGGAAAAGGATTCCAGGGAGCCAGCAGTTGATCTAGGTAACAATGGTGTTTTGGGTTCCAGAAATGATAAATAAGTTGGGTCAAACCAAAACAATTTTTTGATTTTTTTTTTGGCAAACTGAAAAAAAAGAAAAGAAAGATTCTTGTTAGGTTAACCCGAAATAACTTCTTCACTCCAAACTCAAAATGTTTTATTGTATTTATTAATCTTCTCATTTAACTGTGTTTTCTTTTAATTTATAGTCATTTTTTAAAAACAAAAAGATGGTTTGAGACATGAATGTGAGAATGTTGACATGAAATATGTTGGTATTTCAGAAAAACCCAACCCATTTTGTTTAGAAGATTTTGAAACAATGTGTTTCAACATTTTCAGAATTCCCCTCCCACTCTTTCTCTTTTTTATTTCTTCTTTCTTTTTTTTTCCTTTTTATTCTAGCCAATACTATTAGCTGATAATTTTNTTTCTTCTTTCTTTTTTTTTTCCTTTTTATTCTGGCCAATACTATTAGCTGATAATCTGCAAAGAATTTAATGTCCTAAAGAGTTAATTTTTGGTGAACTTGCTGGTAGTCAGAAAATGAAAAGCAAGAACAAACAAGAAATGCCCTGCTTTACCCTTGGAAAACAGATCTGTATGACAGTGCACTCCTGTGATGTGTGACCAATACATCATTGTGGGTAAAGGCCCGTGGATGTGATGCGTGAGCACTGCACCTTGAGGGGTCCCTCCTCTGAGTTACGTGTCCAACCAGGGCATCTTCTCTTGGCATCACCCAAAAATGGAAGGGAGAAAGAGGAGGGGAGAAGAGGGCAGAGAAGAGGACAGGATAGGGGAGAAGACATAAAAGGAGAGAAGAGAAAAGGAGAAAAAGGGAGAGGACAGAAGAAGATCCTGGTTGAGATCACCATCTTGTATCATAGAGGCTGCGAGAGATGGCAGCTGGCTTTGAAAATTAACGCATTCATTCATAACCAGCTGCTAGTCAGACCTTTCTCTCTTTCCTTCTGCCCTGGTATTGCCCTGCTCTGCTCTGGCCTGCAAGAAGAACAAAATGGGAAATAAGAGAAGGAATGAAAAAGGAAAAGAAATGTTTTGAATAAAGTAACAAAGTAGCCAACAAATTGGCTCTTTGAAACTAATGGATTGGAAAGAGTCATTTGGAAATAAATTTTACTTCATAGCCCCAAGATCTTTTCCGTGGCAAACCAGTATTGTATTTTCTGCATTTATAAACCCAAAGTTTCTTTTTGAATTTCAGTAAATATGAGCAAGTAAGAACAGATTAGGCTGTGGTACAAGAAGTGGTGGCCATGAGCTGTCACAGCTATTGAGATTTTTGACTTTGGTGTGAGTGGGCTCCATGAATGACAGTTGTGTGGATGATGGGGAATGGTGGCCAGGGGGTAGCTGATCCCTTCTTGGCGCTGGTGGCAGCCCTGGACACTCAAGGCCTTTTTCAACCATCCGGGACTTCAGTGACTCAACCACTGAGTCATGCAGGAAGGTTGTAGCAAGGAGCTGAGTACGAAATCTCTCTCCTTCCTCCCTTCTTCTTTCCTACCTGCAGTACTGGTCCTTTTTTCTCTAACTTACTGATTTGCCCCTAGAATGATCACTCACATGTGTGCAAGAGGTACAGAATATGAACACAGGCAGATACAAGGAAGATACTCTGTTTTGGGCACATTTACACTCACGTGGCACAACTTGGAGTAACCGCCTGCAGTGCAGAGTGGAGGAGAAATAGGCTTCTTTACCATAGGACTATTATATTACATATCCTATAAAGAAAGCCCTTAATTTTGCTTGTTAAAATCAGGCATGCTTGTTTGTTGGAGTTTGACTGTACAATATTTCTTCTATTTGTGGGTTCAGCTATAAAACTGAAAGAAAACTTCTCTTATAGTTTTTTTTTTTTTCTTAATTGCTTGTAGTGGAGTCCTTCTGACTCCAGACCATTGCTATAATTACTGGACCACATTCTTCCCCCCTGTACCTCTTTTATGGGGTAGGAATATTATTTGCCTCCTCTGTCTCCAGAATCCTCGTTGAGATGAAGCAGTAGAAATGTAACCACAAATTAGGGCTGTCAGCTTTCTTACTCATTTGCGTGTTATTCCTCTTGCCAAGTTGGAAATGACCTTTTTTTCCCCTCAACTAAAATAAAATAAAATAAAATGAAATAAAATAAAATCAAGGTGGGATGGGGGGTAGAACAGTCAAGCCAACAATCTGGGTTTGTGATCTGACCAAGCAACTGCTCAGCAAATGCAAATGTAAGAGGATAGGGACCACAAGCAGTGGGGTGAAATACCTGCCTGCGCTGCACAGTCTGCAAGGTCTTCACATTAAGGGGTGATCCATGTGCAGGCCTTCTCAGACACCCCATCCCAACAGAGCTATTTCTGCGTCCTGCTGGAGGCCGTAAACCCCTGCTGCATTGCCACACCGCCTGGGACTTGTTTTATGGGTTTCTTTGTAGTTTGCTATTACCAAGATGTTTTCCAGCGAGTGGCTGGAGGATATGTCTCCTCTTCTGGTCAGATGAAAGGCATTGTAGCAAGGCAGTAGAGGAATGAGTGGCAGCATTTCAGAGATTTTTAGTCCTCAAGCCATTTTTTCTATCCTCATGTGCTGGAGGATGATCATTGCAGAAAGCTGCTTTGGATCACACAGCCTCCACTAACTCAGTGCTCTGCGTGAGATGAGCTGGCAAGCACAGGTCAGCTCCTACCTGCACATCATATTGACCTGCCCCTAAAATTATCATGAGGGAGAAGGTTGGCTGTGATGGTGTAGCTGGACGTCTCAAAAAGGAAGCATCATGAAGACAGTCCGTTGCACAGCACACGAGAAGACATCAGCATCTCCTTTTCTTATGATGGCAGTGACGGAGAGCAGTCATGGTCCAGGACGTGGCATTAAATACCGAATGAAATGCAGGCAACATCTTTGTAGGAGAGAGCACCAAGCTCACTCATGGTAGCTTACCAGAGCTAGCGGATGAGGCCACACACAAAAGATTGGAGAGGAACATCCATGTTTCACCTTTGGTGGCCAGCCAGCAGCAGCCTAGTGAGACCATCCTTGACTCCAAGGAGGCAGCGTGAGGCCGTGGTGACTGCGCTGGCCGCAGCCAGCAGAGGTGACTCCAGGCAGGTTGGCCTCATGCATCAGTGCGGGGTTGCTACTTGGGCTGCACGTGGGCACCGTTCGACTCTCACTGGCAATGGCCTCGCAACCCGCTTGGTGCCAAGCCCTGCTCTGGTACGGCTCCTCGCGGAGTGCGACGCCCAGCGCTCTCTGATAGTTTCCGTTTTTATGTTTTGCTTGACCGCGCTTCTGGTCTCGACTGTGCATGTCAAACCTCTTCACTTGTGCTTTCGCCATATGTCTCTGAAGTTGCAACAGCTCCGTTTGTGTTCCAAGGTAGTGCTTATTTACTGGCAGTAGGTTCAATAATTGCCGGGGTAGGCAAGTTATTTACAGAGTTCCTATTTCCTAATAGCCTTATAATGCAGCCCACTGTTGACAGTTTGTTTGAAAAGTCACTTTTCATATATAAACATGTTCCAGTCAGTTATTATTTGCTTTTCTAACTCCTGTTATCAATAGAATTTATTATTAACACCCCTCCCCACTTCATTAGAAAATGTTGTTCTGGAATATTTGTGTGTCTGCAAATGATAAATATTGAGATTTCTGCTTTTTATATTTGTGAAAGGGCAATTCATTTATTCAAGCGCTCAACTTTTGACCCGATCTTTGGAGTAGTCACTTCTGCTGGTTGAATTATTCATTGTGAATAAATTATTCCATGAATTTATCCCCCTCTCCCTTTTTTTTTACCCTGTTTGTAAAGCATATGCTGAGTGATCCTGATTTCTGAGAACAGAGCCATCATTTGCGAGTATTTGCTGAATAGTTGAATAGCTGACGCCGCAAAGTCTGGCCTCCCTCTTTCCTGGGTGCTCACCTGGAGGCAGCCACGTATCTCTGGAGACCTGCAACAGAGGGCGAAGATTTAATACCAGACCCCCTTTTTACTGAGATACTTTGGGGAAATATCTCCTGCACGACATGTGGCAGCTCTTCAATGGTCTCTTATCTGAGGCGCGATTCTCGACTCCTCGAGCCATACCGGTCGGTAGACCAGGAGCGCATGGGACCACACGGAGAAGCTCTTCATCTCCTGCTGCCAGAGGGGCTGGAAGGGGAGCCTGGAGGCGTTGCCTGTCCCCACTGACAGCGGGAACCGTGGCTGTCACCAGGGGAAGGGGACCCACCATCCCTCCTCTGCAGACAGAAATACGAAGCCTCCTTCGCCTGTCGCTGGCCTACCTCTGCGTTTGGCCCAATGTGCAGAACTTAGGTCCTAAGGGAAAAAAAAAAAAAAAGGGAGAGAAAAATGAAAATATAAATCCGCTCTGCAGACAGCCATGCTTTCAAGCGAGGTCCTAAGGAATGTTTTCCGTCACTCCCAGTGAAACTCTAGGACTTTCATCTGCAAATGCTTGCAGAGCTGCAGATGAAAGGCTCCTGACTGGAATACTTGAAGCTCAGCTTTTGATCTCCCCGTTGCCTGCACGCTCTGCTGAGAATCTCTGCTGTAGCGCCGCTTCCCTCTTCCGAAAGACAACAAGTGTTTTCTTTTCCTTTCCCTGTTTAATGTTATTGCAATGAGCTTACCCAAGGGATGGATGTTCCTATTTTTTGAGGGTCAAATATTATGACAGTTTTGGATATCAATGTTCTCGCAATACCTCCGGCAGTTGTCTTCCAAAATAACTTCACTGGTCCTTTTTAAGAAATAAGCTTTCCTGGATAGCTCAGCACTTTGATTCTCACTGGGTTTTGGGAAGCAATTTTTTTTTTCTGGGGGATGGGGAGAGGATCTTTATTTTTTTTTTCATAGAAAAATGCTGGCTGTTGCAAAAAGGCTCTTAAATGAAACACAGAGTCTTGCCAATCCCAACTGAATGGTGTTTGGGAGACCTGGGAGGTGCAGAACTGTCAGTGTTTGAAGCACTCGGGCTGAGCATTCAGAAATGATGCAGCAGAGATTTCCTAGGAAAGTTGTGTATAGAAGTCCCTGCTTGGAACAGTCGGTACTGGCAAAGAGGGACTGACGTTAGAGGTGTCGCAAATAAAACCAGGGAGGAGCTGATTTCCCATCCTCTGCGGTGTCCTTTACCTGAAAGAAAAACAAATGCAAAACACTGCAAAGCCAAGACCCTCTGCTCAGGGTTTGGTGCTGATTTACACCCACTTAGCACTCAATTTGTGCTGATATAAACGTCTAGTTAAGGCAGTGGCAAATCAGGAGAACTTTGTGGCAGTTCTGAATCAAGCAGTGGTGCAATTAAGAGTAATGACCCTGGACAACCCAAGCCTTTTTTTTTTTTTTTTTTTTTTTTTGCACATGCATTTACTGTTCCCACTCAGTGGAGAGCTAATTATTGCAAGCCAGTTGGTGTCACCCAGGCGGGGTTGGAGACTGTTAAGTGCCTGTGCCAGGCTGGGAATGCAGCTCTTCCCAGTGTGGCTCATCTCCTCGGCACAGCGGTGCTCCCGGAGAGCTGAGGGCTCAGCAGATCCATCACTCGATGTTCTGCTGTGAGTTAAATCCCTTAATAAAACATTGCCTTGGACTCTCTGCCCGTAAAAACTATGACTCTAGAGCAAAGCATTTTGATGCAGCAAGCTGGTTTAAATTAGAGGGAGAAGAGTATTTTTAAAATATTTTGGCTAATGCATCCTAAAGCCTCCTGTGAGAGGGACATGTTACATTTTCGCACCTGCTGCATTACAGGGGAAGCCCTGGGATCTGCTGTGCCAGAATGATGTTAATATGCAGCTCCTGCTGGTCCTAATTAGGGCTTTTGGTGATCCCTGTTGGCACACAAGGCACCCGCTGGAGCCCTGTTGGTCAGACTCACTTTTCCCATGCTGGCATAGGCTGCTGGTTTCTCGGGGAGTAATGCTGGCTACAGGCCAGAGAGGACTCGCTGCATGGAGCCCTGTGCCAGGACATATTGTGCAAAACGATAAAGGAAGAGTGGGATCTGCTCTCACATGTGTTCTGACAATTCTGGGGCTGGCTCATCACTTCTCCAGGACCCCTGCCCTTGCTGGTTCTGCATTGTCCTGCCTTCCAGCTGAGCCTCATGCATTTCTGCAAGGGCATTGGGGTTTTCTCCACTTATTCCCACATTTGGGGCTTCCCCAAAACCCCTTCAGAAGCACGAGACCTTCACAGATCAACAGAATGGTTGTCCTCCACAAAGGTCCTGTTCTGAAACGGGCTTTAGAAGCAGGACTGCTTACACCCAGCGCCTCCTTTCCTTTGCTGGCCCAAATCCTAGTCCACGTTCCATTCCCCTCTTTGCTGTGGGACCCTGAACATCACTTTGGGCAGCCCTCTTCACCTCCCAGTGTTCCATGAGGACAGTAGCACGGAGCCTGGTGCAGGGTGAGCAGACCCCAGCGTTCAGGGATGCTACTGTTATGGCACTTGTATAACCCACTGCACCCTCTGGCTGCAGGCGGCCAGGGATAATCTCGCACAGATAAAATATAATTCCAGGAATTAATCACATCAAGTGTTGCAGAGTTTTGCTTAAACTCCCCTTTCAGATTTATAAGCCTGACAGTTATTATCTTTTTCACAGCCTGCTAGCCATCTGCTGATCTTTTATAAATATAGCTGATTTAGTGCTTCAGTGCTTAAAAGGGAAGAAGACACCCATCCACACACATGACTGATCAGAGTATGATGCCAACGAAAGGTATTGGGGAGTAACGTAGCTGGTCAGGACCCATGAATCATGCAGAAAAGGAAGAGGAGAGCTAGATATATGTGTGTGTGTGTTTAATTTACTCTGCCAGGCACTGAATGTACTTACAAGACAGCCCATCTCATCCATCAAAGACCACATCAGCGGCATTGCCTCGGTCTCTCTCCAGGGAGATTCAACATTTCTAATTAAGAGAAAGTGGTTTCGTCCACCCCAGCTATCACCTTTCCAATGGGACAGAAGGGCTCCATATGGCTGGAGGGTCCATGCCCCACGTTAACTCCATTTAATCCTGAATACACTCGTTCCTTCTCTCATTAGCTCTTCACCGACTTCAGTACAGTGCTACACAAATCACTTCTGCATGGAGAGTATTACTGACTTGATTTAAACCTGGAGAAAAATAAAGAAGAGAAAAAAAGGAAGAAAGGAGGAAAGTAAGGAAGGAAAGAAAGAGGGAGAGGAGCAGGAAGGCAACCCATAGCTAGTCAAGAGTGTGGCTTCTCTGAAATAGACAGAGAAGGTATTATATACATCTTCCAGGAGGATACTATGTGTTCTAGCAATTTGTGCACCCATGTGGATGCCTGCAAAGATGAGCACCCAAATACACATCTGCAGCTGCCTATGTTTGAAGACAGTCTATCAGCTGGAATCAGCCCTATCACCATGCAGATACCTCCCATGCCCCCTTCCCTCAGCCTCTGAGGCCCAGTGTGGTTCACTGGCCTTGCACGGGACAGGGGGCCTTGGGTGCAACTTCCTTTTAGGTGTCAAAAGCCCGTGGGCTGCAGCTGTGGGATGAGATCATCTCCTGCTCTGCTTCTGCCTGTTGGACCTCTGTGTGCATTTGTTCTCAGCCTTGCAATAGAGGGAGGTCCTGGCATTTTACGTTGCCTCTTGACTTGTGAATCAGCTTGTCAGCTTTTGGAGGCAGCTCCTCATCCCAGCGCTTGCCTGAGCCAAGCGAGCTGGATGACAAGTTTCTCCTCTGGGGCAAATCAGGACAAATCTTCCAGGCGGCAAAGCAGTGAGTGCCTTGTCCAGGCATGGGAATGGGGCACCACCACGGCTCCTCAGTGGCTCTGTGTGAAGGTCAACGCTGCTGTCCCCGCACGAGGTGCCTTCCTTGACCTTGACCAGCCCTGTCCTGCATTGAGTCTTCATGGGTGCGAGCGTCTGGGCAGATGCTCCCGTCTCCTGCTCCGGTGCGCGGCCGTGCCCGGAACACGACACGCAGGGCCCCGCGCGCCGGGCGGGAGACGCGGCCCATTGTGCATTGACGAGGACGGGGAGACAGTAAACAAATAAATCAAAAATAATTGAAATGACACCATGGGAAATAACTCCCTGGGGCCTGCAGCAGACAACTTCTTCCCAAGGAAAGTTAGTGGGGATGCTGCCTAGGAGATGTCGACGCAATGAAAACAAAAACAAAACCCACCCTGGACCAGGCAGCGTTTTGCTTTAACTAACGGATCCCTTTTAAGTGTAGGATATTGACATTGTGTTTGAATGGGAGCACCGTAGGAGCCCATACTTGCCATACATATATTTCCAAACCTACCACCTTCTGTAGAAACATCAAGGGAATACATCTGAATGGGAATAAATTCAGCTAATGCCTATTGATGCAAATGGGTAATTTCAAGTGCATTAAAGAATGTGGCCTGCAATTGCCGGAGACGCTTCAGCAAACAATTCAGATCATGTCTTAATTAAGGTATTTTCTTTCTTCTTCGTTCTGTCTTTCTTCTTTTTTCTTCCTCCCCTCCATTTGTGGACACAATAGCAAAGAGTCATCCTGGTGCCTGAGAAGAAAAAATTACACCTCGAACTAGCAAGACTAAAAGCATGCGCTTTGATAAACCTATATGGACATGCATTTAATTGTGCCCATGCGCTTTGGCTCTGTAAAGGTGACAGCTGAGCCAATCATCTAACTAATTAACATACACTGCAAACGAGATTCCTCTTTTCTCAGGCCCGGGACAGATGGCCTATGCCACTCAGCCAGCTTCCTGCATCTAATCCCCTGCTCCTATTTGCTCCGGTGGCTGCAGATATTTGCATTCACTCCACAATGACCCATTGAAACAAATCACTCCCTTTTTTCTTGCCACCTCCAAGAAAGCACTACATGCCACTGACAATATGGAAGTGTTGCCACAAAGGAACCAATTATTATTTACAGAAAAATATCAGAGAGAGGGAAAAAAGCCACGATTATTGCTAAAAATAAGGTCCTAAAAAAAAAAAAAAAAAAAAAAAAAGACGTATCTCTTAAGAGCCTCTTGTTTATAAGGGCTCCATTCAGAGGGCTATGTGCAGGTCTTCATAATTTTTTTTTTTTTGCAAGCTCCTGTTCCCGTTGCACTTGATAGTGTGCCTTGCTTGTTAACAAGTTTTATGCTTTATTTTGGACAATTGTTTTATGCGCTGGCCAACAATGCAGCTTGAGATTTGTTTTCTAACAGTCCCTCTTCCAACGACCTGCTCGTTGCCAAGAATAAAAAATGGTTGTAAAGCAAGATTTATTTTCAACAATATCTTTTATCTAGCCCCATCCCTAGATACTCCACAGAGAATCGCAGGGTGTGGTTGTGGCTGGACAAAGATTTGGAGTCAGAATAAGCCCAGCACTAGAGGGTTCTGGCATGGTTTTCTCAACTTGGTTGATGAATCCTTCTAGCGGCATGAAAGCCCATGGAGCCCCTCGTTGGTCGCATCTAACCAAATTGAAATACTGAAGGTTTTGTTCATTTGAGTTTTTAGTAGAACGTGCCTCCCACTCTGTCCTGAAAAGTGTTGCAGTTTTCTCCAGTGGGCTCACTCTGGCTGAACCACTGGGCCCAACCCATGGGCTTGGGTTTGCCAATGTTTTTTTTTGTGCAGGGAGATGCTGCTGCTGGTGGTATCTCTTATCCCTGGCAGCATTTGCTCTCCTCAAAGTGCCCTGTAAATTATTTGGAAAAATCCTTCAAACTTCATTGCTGCAGTCTGAGAAAACAGCTATGGGATTCATTTTCAGAAGACACAACTAAGAGAGCTTAGTTACTCGTTATAGCCTCAACACTGAAAGTAGCTCCAGTCCAGACCAAGACTGCTGCAAATTAATGTAGAACCACAAAACCCAGCAACACTTCCATGATATAACTCATCTGTTTGAGGAATAGTAGAGTAATATGGTCCAGTGCCGTTGAACAGTCATGACCTCATAGTGCTCATTGACAGACCCATTTGAGCAGACCCTAAGGAGAAGTCAAATCCCTTTCTGGAGAAGTCTCAGATGGACTTGCCAGAGGTCATGAGCCCTTGTGCAGTGGAACTTAAATGAGGAAGAAATTACTAGGATGCCACACCACGAATGGGTGAGAAGAGGCAGACAAGTCCCATGGGGCTGAGCTTAAAGGTGCACGGGGAGCACGTCCAACACATAAAGGAGCTTTCCAATTGGTTATTTTTTTAATTGTTTTCTCAACATTTGTGTTTTTCTTTCTGTCATTGCTAGGTTCACACGGAGAGGCCAAAGTAAAATGGGAGCAACTGTTCTCCATCCATCTCCAGTTCGACCAGAGCGATGACAAGCACCATCTAACATCTGAGCAGGCTGTGATGAAACTTCCTGCCTGGCTCTGAGGGCTTTTTACTTTCATAGGATCCTCATTTGACCTGGAGCTCCACAACCTCATCTTCAAAGGCTGGGAAGCCTAATCAAAAACAGCAGAATATAAGAATGTAATTTTAAATACTCTTCTTTAATCTACAAGTTGGCTAGACCATTGCTAGTATTTTTCAGCACCTGTCCAGCACAGGAATGGTTGTAGGAGCATTGCTATGGGAGCTAATTCACATGTGATGGGCTCGCTTTTTATATTCCCACTGATTCCCTCTTATCTTTCCACCAGATCCATCTCCTTTAGAGAGGCTGGAATCTGTCCCTGAGTTTTTCCCTGGAGCAATCGCCTCCTCTAGGCACCGAAATGAATATGCAAGGTGGAAAGATTGCAGTCTGGTAAAACGATGCTCTCTTGTTTGCATCTTAAATGATCACTGTTCTCTCTGCTAAAATAACTTCTCAGAGACAGACACACAAATTTGCTGCTTGGTTTGCATGCAATTAAAAGAAACCCAACAACAACAACAAAATCCCCTGTATTTTTTTCAAGGCAAAGTTATTTTTTCATACCAGTGCCTTAAAAGTCCTTATAAATGTTAAGATGCCAGTGGTTTCTCATGCAAACAAAAGATCCTGGGGCTTAGCTCTCTGCTGAGAGCGGAGGAAGCGCCAGGCTAGGAATGAGGGAACATTCAAATGGGCTCCTCTCTGACAGCTTTATAGCCCCCATACAATGGGCAGAGCCTCTATACTGATGAGTCTAATTTAGGCAGCTCTGGCACCCGCCCCCTACGGCTCTGCTGAACATTAGCGCTGTCTTCTTCAATTCTTCTCCGCGTCCGTACAGAACAAATCGGCGTATCACTCACAGCGGCCCCGTTGGCGAGGCCCCCGCGCACCTTTGTGATCCTGCGCGCAGAAAAGCTGCTGTTTAGCAAAACAAAGGGAGTCTCATAATCTACTTATTGTGCCTCATTAGGATTGCGGGCGCCCTCTTCTAATGGGAAAGTTATAGGATCAAGCAGCCAGTGCACTTCAAGGTTACCGTTCTGGGTAATAAAGACATTTTTTCCCCCGTTCATGTCCAAGCATGACAAGACACAGCGGCTCTCCCCCAAGAAGCCGCTTGACATCTTTATTGTTCTCCCGTCGCCGCGGGGCGTTTTTGCACCCGTTCTCGGACGGGCACCGCAGCTCCAAACGCTGAGTTTGTGGCAAGACGGGCATTTCGCCTCTTCTTTACATTTTGGTTTGTTTTTTGTCCTGCAAAGCAGGCTGCTTGCTACAGGATCGAGCCCTCTTGGAGCGGGGCTGGATCTCTGCACATTTTCAAAGCAGGGTCCTGGGCAGATGGTATCAGGTAGAGTTTATATAAAACCGAGCCTCGGTTAATTCAGAAAATATGTGGTCCCTGCAACAGCTGTGACCCACACAATGTTATCGCGCTCCCGATACGCGGGCCCTTAGATAACATGACAGTCCCTAGATGATACGGCCGTATCAACCTTTGATGCTCAAACACATGCAAATTCCCGCCGGAGCTGGAAAGTCGCTGCTTGCTCCGGGCAGTTTAAAGCAGACATTGTTCAGGCAGCAGTTCTCACTGAGGCTGCAGTTTCTTATTTCCAAAGGAGATGAGCCAGCTCTGCTGGATATTACAGAATTCACTTAGAAACATTTCAGAGATAGCTTAAAAATAACCATTATAGCTTGCTTTAAATGGATTTATGGAATATAAACAAAACAAAACAAGAACTTGGCCAGCTTAAGAAACTGTAGAGTCAAAGATCTGATGTGTGCAGTAAGCACAGCAGCCAGAGCTGTACTGCAGAAAACATTTGCTAAACACTGAGCGTCTGACTTTGCTTCATATGTAATTTAACTCTAATGGGCCGTACTGTGTCATCAGTTCTCAAGTGAGAGTCCCTGATGAAGTTCTCAGGGAAAGGGCTTAAAAAAACAGTGACACAGGCAGGACACAAGGATTTCAGAGCTCCTCAGCAGCCTAAAGGGCCTGAGCACTTGGGCAAAACTCTTACAGGCATTTGCAGCATTGAGAACAGACTAATTATAGCTTAATTATACAGACCATTTCAGCAGGTATTAAGATGCAGCTGTCTGTCATAGGAAACACACCCACTACTTAATGGTTCAGAATTTAAAGGCAGAAATGAGATCTCTTGCATTAGTGGAAACTGTAAAAGGAATTTTGGGAGGTGCAATGTAATTCCTTGCTTTGCCTAAGATAAGCCTACCCCTTCTAAAATGCCCTAATCTTTCTCTGATATCCCAGTGCTTACAGCAGATTGCTATGGCCTCTTTTTAGGCAATGATTGATGAGTATCTGGAGTTTATGCCTCATCCAAAACAAGTCCAAGGAACTCACCTGAGGAGGAGCTACTCCCAGAGGTAAAATAAAATACAAGTATTAGACCACGGTGCTGCTGATATTGCCAGTGTGGCAATATTTTGCCAAGGGGAATTTTGCACTTGCCTTTTCATACCTCTCTGACAACTCCCTTCCACACACGGTTGCTGCCACCGGGTACGAGAGTTTCCACACGGAGCTGCAGCCCATCTGGAGAGATCCAGTCCCAGCACAGAGAAAGCTGAAGCAGAAAGGCATATTTCTCATATTTCTGGGACTTCATAGATGGAATTACGCCTACAGTTTTAGCTGGATGCTCTCAATTTAAAGACAAATCCAGTTCTGCTGCCTTCTCTCTTTCTTTCCTTCTACTTTTTTAATATCAAAAAGCAAAGACAAACTCCATGAGCAGCAGTATGTGAAAACAGAAGTGTCCTCCCTGGAATCTATGTTTACCCCTGTTGCATTCCGATTTTAAATAGACTGAATCAGATATTTTCTCAGGAATCAGATATGTGATATTGTTAAGGCAGAGGCCTCTCATGGAGGTGATAGCTGTTGGGAAAAGCAACACCTTCCATTTGATCAGCTGATTTGTGGCTGGCAGGACCAGATGTGGAGGCTGCAAGATCTTTCTGAGGACCTAGACTGAAGACTAATTCCAATTAATAATTCCAATTTCAAACACAGGCAGTGCTTAAATATACATACTGCATCAAGCCTTAGAACAAAATACTGTAGCCAACAGATAGGATCTTCCTTGGAACGCAAGGAGGAAAAATGTACAGTCATGTTCTTTTGGAAGCATTCACTGAAACAGCCCAGCTGGGACAGAAATAGCTGGGGTAGAATTGCCAGGGAGGATAACCTGGGAAGACACTGAATTTCTGGACAAATCAGATATATTCTCATGAACTCCAGGCAATGACAAGCCTTGGAAAGTCATACCTAATGTTTCACCCAGAAGCCTGCAAGGAGAACAGGCTGTTTGGCAATGAAACTCTTCTCAAGGACATCTCATAAACAAATTATACTGGCCACATTCAGCAGGCTGTCCCTTTCTAGGAAAGTAAATACACGAGGAACCAAAAACGAAGCCAAGCTACCCTGGCACTGCAAGAGCGATGCACGGGCTGAAGCTGGAGTTATGCCATTTTCCTGAAAATCCATTTGTGGGGAGGTAACAAATATCCACTTTCTCCAGCGTATCAGGGGCTTTGAGACCTCTTTGTGAAGCGAGCTGGAGTCAAGTGCATCTGCATGGCGCGTTGTGGCAGGCACCACAGAGCAGCCCTTGGGAGCCCTCCCTCCTCCCCACGAGACACAAACCAGGGTGTGTTTATAGCCCAATAATTGCTTGTTTGTGTCAAGTAATGATGCCCCTGTTTGGCTTTTAGGCCAATTAGTAGAATAAAGGTGGTAAAAACACCAACATAATTAGTCTAATGACTATAAAACACTGACACTAAGTGTAAAATCTCTAGCCTTTCTGACACCCCCGTTTTATAGTCCAGTATAAAGAAGGGCAGTAACCGTTCCTGCCGGAGTGACTTTGCTTTTGGAGCTGACTTTTAAGTGCCCCTGCTGGAGCCCATGTCCTCAGATGGCCTGCAGTAGCCGGTTGGGGTTTTGCATTAAGAGAAAGTTGCCTCTGCTAGTTGTCTCTTGCATTGCGTTTCCCCACTGCTAATTAAGAGTGGCAGGTAGATTCGGTTATCAGTCAGCACGGAAGTGCATTATTTCGAAGTGACGGTTGTTCTTTTAGTGCAGAAGCTGAGTCTGCATGGGGAGAGCTGTGCAGCAGTACGTGGTAGGTGTCCTCCTCACCTGAGTTCAGCTTGGAGCAAAATAGCTGTTTGGCTGGAGCAAACCCTGCTATTGAAAATTCCTTCCTTAATTCTGCTGCTAAACCCCACTTTTCAGTGTGCGAGGAAAGTGCAATGAGGAGAACCTGCTGCATCTCCCAAGGGCACCACATCTGTTCCTGCAAACCTGGGCCGAGACACGGAGAGCTCCATTCCCACGTGCCATCAATGCAGCACCCAGCACCTTCCCATGGGAGAGCAGGACCCTTGCTGGGAACCACGTAGATCCCAACACCATCTCCAGGGAGCTCAGCGAGATGGTCCCATCCGTGCCCACGTGCTTGGTCCATCAGCTGGGACTGAAATCTCCGAACTCCAGCCGGTGCTACTGCTTTCTTTAGCATTTTTGTTCATGGTTTTAGCAGATGTAGAAAATGTTTCTTGTTGAATTAGAAACACCATTAGGAAAGATATCTCCTGTGCAGGGAGCCTGGCCTTGGGGTTTTGAAGCATTTATCTTCTAGCAAGAGGTCTCTCTTTCTTTCAGCCTCTGCTGAAACTCAACCTTCATGCTCTGGATAGCTCTGTTTCCACGGGTTATCTCCAAAAAAAGCTCTGCCTTCCTTCACTCTCCTTGGATCAAAGGGAACATTATCAGTTTACAAAGCATCCCCCATTGCTTCCTGCCTCCCAGCACCTCTGTCTCGCACTAACCTTTTCTCCAGGGTTAAGGAACAGGGAAGTCAGTGCCTGAAGTCAGCACTGTCCCCCTCCCACAGAACAGTCATCCCCACTTTAAAAATATAAATATCTCTTTTAAGCTTCAAAATCCTAAGAAAAGTTGATGTTCAACCTGATTATTTGGGCCGCCAAGCATTTCTGATTGAGTGCAGGGTGTCTGTGGACGTATCAGTTTGACCCCTTGTCCTTAATTTGCATGGTGGGGAAAAAAGGAATAAAAGGCATAAAAATGTAACTTGAAGACAGTGTGTCGCCCTTTGCTTTGAATTTCCTGCCTTTTGTCCGTCTAAGAGCCCAGTGCTATTTAAATGCAAGTTTTCTAGGGGAGAATCCTCCCCCAGCCTGGCTCTCATGGAGAGGTTTGCAATGCACATCCCTTTCCCGGCTGCAGGTTAGGGGAAAGTTCATCCAAAATCTCTGGCAATTTGGAAGCTGCCTCCCTCTCCACCCTGATCTATGCTTGGATGTTGCTTCCTTTGCTACCGGAGCAATGAGAGGAGGAGAAGAGCTTTGGTTTTTATCACCCATTGATTCTGCCCTGCCGTAAGGTCATCAGATCCTGGTCACCTGTGAATTAAATGGCTATAACTGCGCTGCTGTTGTGGAGATGTTGCAAATCTATAATGTTTCCAAGTGCCTAGACATGCACTGTGGGCTGGGTTAGTTTGGAAGAACATCCTCAGAAAGACTCTTTTGCTAACAGTGCATCCTTCTGCCTTTTTTTTTTTTTTTTTTTTCCCCAAGACGGCCATATGGCTCTTAGTTAAAAAAAATAAAATTCATAGAGCTTTTCTAGACTCTCATTAAAGTATACTGCTGATAGAGCACTGGCTCCCTAAATATTTTCTCCCTTCTATCTATAGCACCCCTATCTTGCCCCTAAACAAATCCTCAATTAAGCATGGGAACAGACTCTCAATTACGAATGAGCAAACCTCACAAGTTCATTTTCATGTATTTATATGGCTGGTCAATGTTCTTCCATCTCAGCTGATATTTCTGGTTGGATTTCAATTAAATGAAAGCATCTGCTCACTGGAAAACTGTTTCAGTATAACTGAAACTAGAAGCCAGTCTTGTTTTTTTGGCAAAAATATTCTTAAGGGGGAATCTTTTTTGTTAGTGGTGAAAATAACAGTTTTCTGACCTCATTTTTTTCCAGAAGTATTGAGACTTGGAAATTTTGTGCTGATTTAATGGTGCATGAGATAAAAAGTCTGCTTAAAAACCAAGCAAGTGAAGCTAAGTGAGGATGCGGTTATCTAGCAGTAAACATCCCTGCTTCTCCATTCTGCCATGGCTGGTTACGCCACGGTGCTTCCCCTGGCGAATATTCAGGTTTCCAGGTTTTTCCTGTTGACTCCTACAGGCTCTCTTTTGGCTTTTACATTTTTCAATAATTTCATCAGATCAATAGAGATGTACCCGAGAGTCCATATGATGGTTTAGGTCATGCTGGCCGGAGCAAATTGCTGTGACTCGTGCCGTGACTCAGCAGTCCAGTGGGAACATCTGATGTGCTGACATTCACATTATCCCAGGCTTGGCTCCTTTGGATGCTCAGGCAAAAATCTTTATTTGCCATCCCAGCTCACACCATCCTTCCTGTAATATTTTCATATTCGAAAATATGGTCCTGGCCTGATGCCTTGCTTTAGGCTTCAGAGAGCAAAACCCAAAACGCCCTGGGAGCACCAAGGCGGTGCTTTCCTTGGCGCAGAGGATCCGCCGCTGTGTTTTAAGCACCGGATTAGCCACAGAATAGCTAAGCTCCTATAAGACTTGGGAAAACATGCTGGCCTTCCCTGCTTAGCGAGTTTGCCAGGCTCCCCTGTCACTTAGAATGAATGGTGGGAGAAATCATTATTTAATTATCTGGGAAGCTCTTTAAAAGACTAATAAGGGAAGAATTTCGCTCCAGTAGTAACAGCTGGCTCTCACGCTATGAACCACAAAGAGAGATATTAAAAGGCTGAATTTTCCTCAGTTAGTAAACTTATTAACAGTGCTCTCTCCTTTTACAGAAATGCTGTGCTGCATCCTCCTTGGAGAAGCGTGGTACCCATGTCTGGGAAGATGCCATGGGGACACCAGCCGCTCAGTGCTGTCACCCTCCACATGGATTCAGAAGTGACAGCACTGCACTACTTAACCTTTATTGCAAGGAAGTGGCTTTAAACTCAAGCAAAATTAAATGAAGGAGACGCTGTCTGAGCTGATGTATCCCCAGGCTCCGTTGCTATCCCTGGGTTTGCACTACCTGAGCTCAGGTGGCAGCTGAAGGAGGAACTTCCAGCAGGATCCATCTCGTTCTCAATGAAACCCACAGACAGATGTGGGAACACTTCAAACCTCGTCGCACCCCAGCAGCCTCTCCAGGTCTCTTAGCTGGACCCTTGGCTTATCAGAGCGGTGCTGAGAGCGCCGCTATCTTCCTGCCCAGGGCAACTCTCCAAACACCCTGGTTCAACAGCACAATCTAATCGGGGCACTGATCCCCAGGCAAACATGGGGCAGAAATGCCTGTGGCACGGGGAGAATATCTGCACAGAGGCAGAGCAAAGCTCAGCTCTGGCAGGGACCAGACGTGTGCATCTCCATGATGGGAGGGAATGGAGGGAGGGCAGGCAGCACACGGAGTCACGGCTGCTTGAAAACCCATTCCCCGTAGGCACCGTGATCTGCTATTTTCATTTTGGTTCAGAAATCTTTCTTTGTGCATATGAAACCCCACCAAGATCAAAGATGTTACTGCAAAAGTCATGTAGAGGGTCGAGCTAAACTCTTAGTGTTTGAACAAGGGTCTCGGCACACAAGAGCTGAGGGATCCCCATCCAGGTGGCACTAGGCTCTCCGCCGACGGAAAGGATACACAGCAATATTTACCTTGCCCAGAGGAAAAGGGGACAACAAACACAACTGTTTCTTCCTCTTCTGAGGCCCTTGCTGAAGACAGAAGGCTCAGCAGTGTGGCGGTAACACATAAATCTCAAAGGGCAATATTTCAGCTTATAAAAGGAGCTGGGGCTTGCTGCCAACAGAGCTTCTCCAATTTACATCAGGGAGGATTTGGCAACAGATTGCTCAGGTAGTCGGCCCAGCCCGAAGGCGCTGAGGTTCATCTGCGCACTCGGCATCGCGGCCACCATGTCCCCTGCAGGCAACTCCAGGGATGAGCTGCACATTGGGCACAAACTGGGGGAAAAGAGGCCTTCAGCTGGAGCGCTTCACACTGGAGGGAAGGAAGATCTCCTGCCCGGTGGTGCCGTGTCTGGCTCCCTGCCTTGTCACTGTCTCTTTGTCCCCTTGGTCTTGGCTGCTGCAGGGGGGATGATGGGCAACCCCATCCTGGCGTTTTTGCTCATCCTCCCCATGTCATAGCACTCAGGAGAGGAGAGCACAAGCTGCAGCACTATAGGTGAGCACAAAACATGCCTCCTGCTCTTTCCTTCCAATAATTATACCCTAGTGTGTTACCTAGGATTTACCTGGAAAAGGATAAGACCTCCTGGAGCCCCAGGAAGAGGCAGCTCCACCTAAGAGCCATGGGGAAGCCTTCAACAGCAGGCGATTGAACTTCCTCTGCCTTTACCCTGCGCATTTATTAACATTGTTGCATAAATAAAGCCCAAATTGCTCCCGATTGTTTGTGTTTTGTTTTATTCCTTAGCAGACACACAGCACACAGAGCAAGTACACGCAGGAAGAGTTTGCCAGCATCCTGAGGAAGACCAATAAACCTGTAATCAGCGCACAGGGAAAGAGGTCTCCTGTAATTTGCGTGTATTGCAGGAAGATGTGATAGTACCAGCTTAGGAGGGAGCTCTTCTGCACATGCTGTCCCAATTTCCACAGGTTATTTAAAAAACATGGAGGAAAACGTATTTCAGATTTTGTAGATTACGACGTGATGCGCAGGGAGATTAAAGACTTGAGCTGAGCGCCTTGATCTCGTTGTCTGCTGCCTCTAGGCATGGCCTGGGGTTTTGGGGGCAGCACCAGACCCAGTGAAGGCATCGTGGCCATCTGGGTCCTCCTGGAGGTCAGAAGTGACACAGAAAGCCATGTCCAAAGGAACTGGACAAGCACACTTAAGCAACTGACCTGGGCTGTGATACATCTCCTAAATCACTGCACTGGAAGGCACTGTCAGAGACAAGGGCTGAGCCAAGATCTCCTGGAGCAAAGGCTTGTGCCTTGGACTGTAGAGAGCTCTCACATTGCTGGATACTTCACAATATCAAAGGGTTTCTGGACTAGCCTGCTATGAAAGCTCCTTCACAGATAAGCAAATATGTCTTTATATTTGCCATTTGATTGCAAAAGGAGACATTTTAATCAGCATTTGTCAGCCTGTCTGATATATAAATAGTTTTATATTCTGCTACACTGTCCTTATCATCCTCTTGCAGTCTGTTCATTCACTAACAGTCGTTATCTTTTCTGTGGGGAAATTTCAGCATTCTTAATTGGGCAAAATTCCTGCTCAAATTAAATGATGTCAAAAACAGTGGGTCCCAGCCTGGGTAAACATTCAGGAGAAGAAAAAAAAAAGAAAAAAGAAAAGGAAGCAGGCACAAAAGTTTGCCAGAACTTGATTTCTGAACTCTATGAGCTGATTAGCTGGTGCAAGTCAGGCAGTAGCTTCCCCAGGACCCCAGGATCCCCAGCAGGATGTGACGCAGTGATACCAACCTGGGCCATCAGCTGGTCCGAAAGCAGCAGGGTCCCTGTTGTACACAGCTCTCGAATGGGCTGTCTGCTCCTGAGTTTGACGCTCCTGTGCTCAACCTTCTTTCTGGAACTGGTCTCAAAACCCCAACTGCATCAAGACAGGCTTTAGAAAATGCCTTGTCCCCTGTGAGATACCCATATTGCAAAGGTCCCTGGGGATGTGATTCCAAATGTCAAAGGAAAAATCAATATTGTTTGCATGAAAACTAAGAAAAAGCCTATCTCTATGAGTTCCTTTTGTGCATCAAAGCAGCGAATAGGGAGGGAAAAGCTTTAGCTGTCCCTGCTTATCAGGGAGGTTGGACTAGATGGTCTCTAGAGGTGCCTTTCAACCTCAACCATTCTGTGATTCTGTGAAAAGAAGCGTTTCTGAGCACGGGAAGCAGTGAAACCGTCTGTCCTCCAGCCAGGCTCTCTGCTAGCTACAGGGAGCTGATGCTCACGCTTTCTCCAGCATAGAGAAATAAATATCTTAGTGGCATCGTGTGGGTATAGTGACCGTGAACAGGTTCTGTTCAATAACTAGCTGTGGCTACCACAGAGATAATGTGTTCCAGGCTATGTCCTCACTCGCCCGGGTCCTGCGATATTTCTGCCGATGGGGATCCAGCCAGCTCTAGTGTGAGTTGTTTCCCTGCCCTGGGTCTGACAGCGTGGAAGGGCAACCTGTACCAACCGCTCTGCGTCTTGCAACTCAGATTTGCAACATCTGCAACACCCCAAATTAAAACCAGGTGAGCTCCTAGCAGCATCATTGTTTGCACTCCGCAGGTATAATAAAGAGATTTATGACATTCTTCCATGTTACCTACACACTCCTCTGCTTTTCTCTGAGATTTGCTGTGTGAAATTCATAGGAGCATCAGTGTTCCCACCACAGTTCCTGTGGTGCTGATGCTCAGGATGGATCTGACTTGGGCTACCAATACTCAGGCAACAAGCACTCCCAGTCTGGTGCTCCAGCACAGAGATATAAGCTTCCAATCAGTTTGAGGAATTTCTGATTCCTGAACCAAAGTATAGCCCCCATTTCTGGAAAAAAAAAAAAAAAAAAAAAGCTAGACCCCAAAGCATCTGTTTTGGAGCATTCAAAGCACAGCACCAAGGCTGTGACTTAATGTTGCTCCTGCTCCTCCTGCTGCTACTGCTTCTGCTCCTTTTGCAACAGCTCAGTTAAAAGGCATTCTTTTTTGCAGAGGAAAATGTGACACTTAAAAGGTAACATATTCTTTTCACCTTTCAGTTTCCAATTCAGTTTGTAACTTAGCCCCCAGAAGTGATCGGGGACAGCTTTCCTTTCAGCTTAAAATCTCTTTTTCATGCACTGGATGTCAGCGTTCCCGAAAAGATTAAATAAGGCAGAGGTAATGTAGATTTAAAGGATTTTCCAGATGAAGTGCCAGAGCACTTTGAACTGGAGAAGAAAGGGTTTGCTGTGCGGGGCCTGGTTGGTATGTGGGGCGGGCTGTGTGCAGCACGGCTATGTGCAGCGTGTTGGCTGGAACGCTCCGTGTCCGTGGTGTCCCGGCGGCCACAGGGGATGTTAGCTCCTCGCCACGGGGCAGAGAGCCCTGCAGGAGCGAGAGGAGATACTTGCACCGTGATGGAAGGAGGTAACGTCCCAGGCGGTGTGTCCAGCACCCTGGGAAAGGTGCTTTCCCACGCAAACTTTGCAGGGTTGAAGAGCTGGAGGGGCTGTGCTCAGCTGTGCCCAGGGTATGTGTGTCCCCCTTGGCTGGCCCAAGCCGAGTGGTGGGCACAGGAGAGCTCTGTCCCACTCAGTCTTGCCCACAGGTCCAGTTCTGCATCAAGATCAAGCTGGACGTTCCTCCCCTAGAGCCTCCCTCGAGGTCCTCTTGCACCCTTAGCACTTCATGCTTCCTTGCCACCCTGCAGGTGATCCCTTTCCACCTGAAAGTTTTGGGTAATGGAGGAAAAATCATGCTTCCAGCTGCCATCTCAACCAGGAGAGGGACAAGCGACATCACTGAAATCCAGTGCTGCTGCTACCACCAGAAAGACACAGCCATAGCATCTTCCCCTGCTTGTCCTCCAAGGGAGAGACTCCTCTGCTTCAGCACCAAGGACATCAGGGCATGAGCTCGAACTGCTGCAGTGGGTAAAGTACCCCTGGTATCTATGGACGGATAAGGTCTCCGACTATCTGATCCTTTGCAGGAGGAAAGTTCAAGGGAGATTTGTGGGATAACTTGTTCTGTGATGTTCTCAGAAGGATCAGCTACGTTTTGGCCACAGGCAGCGGGTGGAGAGATAGGTAAGGGGAAGAACAAGGTTTCACACAAATACTAATAATTAAAAAAATCCCCTTTGCATTTCACTAGCAGCTCTTCTAAGGATCCCAGACCAAATTAATTCACGAGACATTCCTGGCAGGCCAGGATGAATTCCACAGATAGGTGAAAAGAGATTTGGATGTAAAATGAATAAACAGCTTCAAGTCATACAAAATAGCAGTGGATGGCGTAGAAAAAAACAACCATCCAGTTCTGCGTGCGTCTCCTCTCGGAACATATTTTCCTTGTGCTATTTGACCTGTAAGAATATTGGTTGTGCTGGGAGTTTTTTAATCTCTGCTTGGGGGAACCTTTGTTTAAAGAGTTGCAAAGGGGCATGGAAAGCAGTCAGGAGACTACAGCAATTTGGGTATGTGATGGGATGGAGCAGATACTCATCCCTTCCTGTTCGGGCTTGTTCGCCCTTCGGGATATGGGTGTGTGTATGTGTGTGGGGGCAGTATGGGATTATTTAGGAGCAGAAGGCAACATCAGAAATACAAGTCTTGACAGCAACTCAGAGGCTGGTTTTCAGGTGCTCTGTGCCTGCAATGGGCCTGCTTATTGCAGAGCAGGTATCAACCCTCCTGGACAGACTCTCAATGCCTGATGACCTGCTGAGCTCCACTGAAATGATTAATTTTGAAATCTGCCTGAATTCTTGGGAGCTTTGGAATGTGGGGCATAGGTGACGCACAGCCAGACCAAGCAAAAAAATACTGGGCAAACGACCAGAGTTGTGTGTATATCATCATATACATAAATATATGTATATATTGATTGTATTGGTGTCTTTAGTTTCTTCTCACCTCTCCTGCACGTTAGTTTGTTGTTTATTTTAGTAAGGGGCATTTTAGTATCCTGTCCTCTTTGCTTGTTAGCACTACTCGTCCTGTGCAATTTCTCTGCACAAGCAGCCAGAGGGTCTTGCATTGCTCGGGCACCACCTTAGTCCCAAACCTTTTGGGATAAACGTGACGAAGGAAGGAGTGGAGATAAGGACTTGTCCTGCTTTCCAGTCCTTCTCATTCACAGCTCTGCAACACATGCTCAGTCCAGAAGCCGCCACCAAATAGTTATTCCACATGGTTTTACCTCAGCGGGACACAAAATGCTCCCCTGCTCCCTTTAGCAAACGGAAGGTTTGCAGTAAAAGACCAAACCCAACATTATGAGGTGCAGGAGAGATGGAAGGTATCCTAAGCCAGGCAGTGGGAGGAATTGGTTGTGTAAAATTCCCCCCAGACCCTACAAAACAGCCTCTTGACAGGCTTTGAGGAAGGTCAAGGAACCCTAGCAATGAAGGAGGAAGAAAAACTCCTTGCAGAGACTGCAGGCACTTCATGGCAGGTCTGAATCAGACCTCAGGCTCAGGATCAATAAATTCTAGGTGTGTATGAGCCTCTCCAGCTGTAAAAACCCAACAATCCCTTTTGGACACCCCAGCAAGCAGGATGTTCATGACTTGTCATTTTGAGACAGCCAGGGCACCAACATCTCTCCCAGATGTCAGAAGCCTCAGCCCCAAACCCTCTGGGGAGTGAGTGACCCATCAAAATTGCAAAGCAGGACAGTGGCCAGCGGGCAACCCAGTGGGCAAAAACTTCATGCTCTTGAGGTATGAAGTATGGAGCCTTAAATTTGCTGCATGGGTTGAATGCTGCCACTTGTACGGGGCACCGCACATATTCGCAGGTGTCCAGGACCAGGTGGTCGCATCCTGCTTCCACCGTGCTGCCCCAAAAACCCTTCATAAACACAGATGTTCCTTTTCCTCGGACAAAAATCATTCATGAAAAATTCAATGGGACGTTTCTTCCCCCCTCTTTCTCCCTCTTGGTTTTGTTGTTTTCTTGACAAGCTTGAACTCCATAGGGGGGGAAAATAAAAGAGCAGCCCAGCCCCTGGTTTTCCCTGCACCCTGCAGCAGTGCCCATTTTACATGGTACAAAGGTCATTTAGCCTAGCACGGAGCCCTCAGCAAGTTGCACAAGGCAATTTCATCTGATCCGTGATGGAATTCCACTCAGCCAAAGTCCTTATTATTATGCATTTTTTACACATTAGGATTTGCCTTTTGTTGGCAGCCAGATCTCTTCATGAGGTGTTAAAAAGTGCAGAGGGGCTCTCTGCCCCACTTCGGGTAGCTAATCCTGCCTTTAAGGCCAGGATAACTGTTTCATTCCAGGATGGGCTCAGCCTCAGAAGTGCTGACGTTTGCTGACAAGATCCTTGGAAACCTTCACGAACCCTGCAGAAGGTGGTAGAAAAAGCGTCCCAGCTTCTTGCAGGACAGCTGAGTCCCAGGAAGAGCCATGAGACTGACTGTAATTTTTTTTTCTCTCTCCTTTCTCCCTTTTTCTATTTTTTCTCTTTCTTCCTTTTCTTTTTTTTTTTCTTTTCTTCTTTTATTTCTTTTGTAGTTCTAGCCTCTATTTTTTTTAAATGTTTTCCAAGCTGGAAAAGATGTGATGACTCATTTGCACTTGTGAAAGGCAGTCCTTCCAATTTGATGGATGATATGGCAAACCTTAAAAAATAAAGGTTAACTAGTAGAGTTAAATAAATAGATTTCCCCCCTGCCCCACCAACGCTAAATGAAACAATATCGCAGGCAGAGCAAGCATCTGCTTCATGCCAATCACGGCCACATGTCTCCTGAGTAGCTAGAATAGCCACTTTATTAAGTATCTCGGTCCTTAAAGTACTAATGAGATTATACCTGAATCTAAAAAAATGGATAGCCTTTGTTCGGAAGTCTTAAAAAATAATATCAGGCCTATTATAATGCTTCTGGTTGGGAGAATAATCAAGCCTCGTACTTCAGTCAGTAGAATAGTTCAATGATTTTAAACTGTTTGGACTTTATCAAATAAGATGAATTCAAATGGGAACAGGTGCAGGGAAAAGCAACTAGAATGTGGCGTAATCAGGGCCCAGAAAGCCTGTTTTATGAAAGGAGGCTCAAAGAGATTGGCTTGTTAAGCCTAGCAAAATGAAGGGAGCATGATTGCTGTCTATAAATACATCAGGGAGGTAAATACGAAGGAGGGAAAGAGCTATTAAAGCAAAAGGCAGGGTTGTCAGGAGAACAAATGGATATAAACTGGTCACTAATAAACATAGGCAGGAAATTAGGAGATGTTTTCCAGCCACCTGAGCAGCGAGGGCCTGGGAGCAAGGGCTGGAGCTGCTTCATAGGGTGCTTGGCAAGTTCCTCGCGGGGTGGCAGGTAACAAGAGCAGGGGACCCAGATCAGAGCCCCAGGAGATCCTTTATAGTCCTTCCCTTATCTACCAGCTCAGCTATTTTGTGAAAAATGAGAGAGGAAAGAAAAAAAGCAGAAAACTGCCACAATGCTGGCAATTTGTGGGGAAAATGCTACTTCTGGGCAAAGTTGTTTCTCAGTTAAAAAAGAAAAAAAAAGAGTAAATTTCAAACAGTGAGATAAGAACAGATAGAGAAATTCAGAGCAGCAGTTCAATGATTTGCCTGGTTAGTACCAGAAGAAACAGCAGGACCTGAATGACTCTAATCCCTGTTCTTAGGCCTGAACTAAAACCTATTTCTTAGGTTTTCTTCCCTGAAATGTAGGGGAAAAAAAGAAAGAAAAAGTAGAAAAGCTGCATAGGGCAAGATCTTCTCACTCTGAAAGGGACCTCTTCAGTTGTGAGCAATGAGCAGACANTTTCTTCCCTGAAATGTAGGGGAAAAAAAGAAAGAAAAAGTAGAAAAGCTGCATAGGGCAAGATCTGAAAGGGATCTCTTCAGTTGTGAGCAACGAGCAGACAACTTTGGGCAAGCCACGAAGGGGAGAACTGCATTTACCTTGTTATCCCTTCTGCCTTCCCCACCCTAAAATTGCAAACACAGGTGAAGGTTTTCTTTCTGCATGCTGCCATGTGCATATGGAATATCTTCAAATTAGCACATGCCTTTAAATCCCTTCCTTTTGATTTAGGCAAACTGAACTGTTTAGGTGAGTTCACTGGCACAGCACATATCTACCGTGCATGTAGCTGACGTGTTGTTTGGAGTCACCCTGACCAAACAGGCTCTTGCATGCACAATCTATAGAGTCACAGCAAGGCAGATTTGGGCAAAGGGGAGGAGGTCTGGGCCTCGGTAGGTCTGGGCCTCGGTCTCTGCACCATTTCTCCTGAGTCACTCGCGCCTCTGTAATAACAGCACATTTCCCTCAAGATATTGTTCCTATCCTGTTTTTCTGGTTTCTCAGGTACAAGTACAACTATTTCTTTTACAATTAAGAAAATACTGGTCCCCCTTCAGCAATAATAAAAGCAAAGCAATGCAAATAGTTACCAAACAACCCAAATGAGTAAATAGAGAGTGACGCCTGTAAATCGCATTTGCTAGGCAAGCAGCTTTGAGGAAACTGCAGCACATCAACACAAGCGTATGTCGATATCAATCAATAGGATGGAGTAAGTCAATGCAGGAGGCACCTCATCCATCCCTAGCACCCCAGCTGTCCACCCTGGTTGCCAACATACGACACACCATGCTCTTTTTCCCCCCACAATTCAGCTATTAACTCAGGTGGTGCCATGGAGAAAGGACTCAGTCCCAAGGTTGGTAACCAGGTAGCAGCCTAGCCCTTCGGGTTCAAATGTGAGCAAAGGTGGTGAGAAAGGCATGTGCAAGGAAGTTGCTGTGCTAAAAAGCAGGCACAGATGCAAGACAATCAATCACTGCAGAGGGCAACTTATCCCACACAATAGCAGGGATAAAGCAAAAGGAATAAATTCATTACTTGGATAAGGATTTTATATTAATATTTTCCTCCAGTGAGCTCACTCCACAAACGATTCTTGCCCTCTCTGTATGCAGGTACTGCTACTATTTGCTCCAGTGCAATTTACAAACTCAAGTCTGGAATGAAAAAACACGAGAAAATGATAGACAGAGTGTAGAGATATAGTAAAAAGACTTCCAACACTGTATCTGCTAAAAGATGAGATGAAAACAAAAAGCACTGTAACACACTGGGTAGCTATCAGGACATAAAAGAGCACTGATGTTAGAGATTCACAGGCTGGGTAAAACCTAGCTGAAGTTTTGAGGATTAAGTGGTACAATGAGAGCAGCTTGCCAGTTTCTTAGTCCCATTAACCTCCCAATTCAAATTTAATTGAAAAAAAAAATCATCCATGTAAAAATCATCCATCCTCTGTACAGTATGTACAGAGGAGAATGACTGCCTGACTAGTGGATTTCCTGTTGAATGCATGTGCTGATAAAATGTCATGTAAATCAATTAATGATTAGGTTGTTGCAGAAACACTTATTGATTTGGTTTGTAAAGTGCCTTTTCTCGTGTGTGTGTGTGTGTGTCACAAATCCCCTTGGAGCTTTTGTTTATCCTTTAAAATGAAGTTCTTTAGAGATTGGAAAACCTCACACTAAATCATCAGCCAGTCTTGAATCTAGGTTTGTGACTTCATATTACTTGGAATTTCCAAGTCAATTTGCTTTTGAGGTAGAAAGAGGTATCACCTTGAAATGNGTTTATCCTTTAAAATGAAGTTCTTTAGAGATTGGAAAACCTCACACTAAATCATCAGCCAGTCTTCAATCTAGGCTTGTGACTTCATATTACTTCCAAGTCAGTTTGCTTTTGAGGTAGAAAGAGGCATCATCTTGAAATGTGAGGAGGTGTGCAATTTCATTTGGAAAGATGGAGAAAAAAAAGAGCAGTATGGGATAAAAATGAGAAAGAAGATAGGAGAAAGCTAGAAGGAAGGAAACTAATACATAAAGATAGATTAAAAGGGCCAAATTCAGATCCACTTCTGGTGCCTGGACAATCAATGTGTAGGTCCAGTTTTGGAATAACTGATTCTACGGTATAAAGTGCATCTGTGTTCAGATCAGGACTTTGGATCATTTGCAGACCCAGAACCCAGCACCAAAATGCAGATCCAGCTGCAACGTGGATTTCGGGTGTCCTCAGATCTGTGTGTGTTTACATGTGCAGCTTGGCACCACATTTCCAGTGAAGAACTGTTTGAGCAGCATTCAGCCACAGCTCTTTCCTCCCAGCTCTGTAATCGCCATTTCTAAACCGTGGAGAGCACGGAGAGACTCTTTCCTTCTGAGACATGGAAGAATGTGAATCCCTTCCTGGCCAGGCTGGGCTGTGCAAGCTGCCCTGCTTACTCGTGTTGTGTGAGATGTTGTCTTTGCTAATGCCCCAGACCCATGCAGGCTTCCCTTTTTCCCAACAGAATGTTTTATTTTGCAAATTGCAGAAAAAGTAGATTCATCCTCTTTCACTTGGGACCAACAAGGCCATGCTCCTACGCCTGGCTGGGTGTTCATCTGTGTTCATCTGATACTGCAGACTCATATGCAAAGGGCATCTAAACAGCTTCTGCCATGGTGCTGCATTAAAGGACTTGGGCTCTTTTGCTTTTCAGTCGGGCTGATGTATTTGCCCTGTGGGCACACAGGCATTGCGTCCTCCCCTTGGGTCAGGAATTCGTGTTGGCTGCTCAGGTTCAAAGCCGGAGCAGGGAATACGGGTTGACGAGACAGTGCTGCCGTGCTGTGATCTGTTCCCACGAGATTCCAACCTTACGTGACATAAATCTCACATAACTGCTAGGAGCACAGGGCTTCTTGGCTCACACGTCAGAGGGTTCTTGCTCTATTCAAACTAAAGCACAAGAAACGGGTTTCTTCTGCTTTGGATCTGAGCTGAAATCAAAACCAGGCAGTATATTTGGACACTCAGAATTTCGAGGGCTTCAGCTCTGAAACTCCAGATTTGATCTTTTCATTATTATTTATTGCTCATACACACAAAATTGTTTCTAACATATGTTAAAAACCCTTTGTATCACCTGAACCTTGCTGAAAACAAACTGAAACACAGCTAATAAATACATAAATACATGTGCATGTTATTGAATCATGACTGACTGCTCCTAGATGATTATTACAGAGGTCCCAAATTTCATGCTAGTGAAATGCATTTAGACATGAATATCAATTTGAGACTTCAGTTCTGATCACGCTAGATGACTCTTAACAACCATGACCAACCTCTCCTCAAATCATTACCATTCGTATAGCCACAAAAGGCAAACTTGATGAGAGAATGAGAAGCTAGTAGGGTCTCAGGCTAAGCATACAACGGTGGGATAGCTATAAATGAACCTTTTCAACCATAAATTACATGTGGCCAGTAATTCCCTTTTCTCCCTCTCTCCCTCCCTCCCCATCCCCCTCTCCCACTCTGAAAACCCTGGGACAAAGGCTTGCCTCTCTGAAGGATGCCTTTCTGGAGGATTAAGCAGCTTTTGTTGACAAAATACAAATTACAACTCCTTTGCTTGGTGTCCCGCCTTCTCAGCTGGGCTCTGGTCCCTGAGGGACAAGGCTCTATTACCCCTGTGTGGATGAAGAGCTCAGAATAGGCAGATGTAATTATTACCACCATTCAATGGGGTGTCTTTCTGAATTATCAATTAAAAATCTCTACTGTTTTTCCTCACACTAAATAGAAAGCTGATGACAGTTAATCTATTGTGCAGCAGAGCTTTATATGCATATTTAAACAGTGTGCTTCTCTGCTTTTTTATTCCAAGGGCAGTGTGGGGTGAGAGGGACTCCCAGGAGGTAGCACAAAGACCCTTGTCATTTGATGGATAGAAAATTCTTTGGAAAAATATTGTCGCCTGCCACCCTTGCAAACAGGTCCCGTAGAGATGGCCAAACAGGCAAGGGACGCCTGGTACCGTGCAAGATGACAAATGGGTTTTCCCTGTTCTTCCTCCAAAACGCATCCACGCAGTCCTTTTGACGTGGCAATATTAAAATGCAGATTTTGCAGGCAACAGGCACATGGACATGGAGTGAAAACAGAAATTAAACAACGTGATTAGAACGGAACAGCTATGCTGCTGCCAAGAGCTGTCAGTTCTTGGCTGAGGGCAAAGACTGACAAACCACGTCTTGGGGAAAGGGGCTGCAAGGTTGGCTCAGGAGTAGGAGTTCACAGGAAGACGTTTTGTTTGCTGTTGAGCTGCAAGTAAATCTCCAGCTCCTATAAGAACAACCTTTCGTGCAACTATTCTGAGACATCTTTTTCAGCTCCTCTGGGAACTTCAAAATTTCCACTCATGATAGTGGGATATACTGGTACAACTCTTATTTGACACCTCCCAGCCTAGTCCTACTGTCTCCAAAAATACTGATTTTGCTCTCAGATCCTTCTCCATTTGTGTGAAGGATCATTTTTGCTTCTGAACACCTTATCTCTAATCATAAGGTCTGATCTGTTGGTCACACAGAGTTAACTCCTCATTTATGGGAACATGAAACCAGATTTTTTATGTTGCATATGCTGTGTATATTGCCTTTTTCATAGCAGGATGACCCATTGAATTCACAATGGAGTAAGTTACATTTTCAAGCAATGGAGAAGCGCCATTATGCACAGCAGGAATTTCAGCTCAATAATTTCAGCTTCCAAAGTGGAGTCAACTTGAAAAGCCCCCAGACAAAAAACAAAAAAAGTGAAATTTGGGAATATCTTTGGGTTTGGGGAAGTAGAGCTAAAAATGCCATATCAGACAAAAATTAAAAAAAATGCTAAGGATTTGGAAAGCATTCTGGGCTGGACATGTGCCTTCAGCAGTTTAGGAGCTTATTTTATTAGCACTTAAGATCTAGGAGTAGCATTGAACTATTGACATGTTGGACCCCTTCCACGTATTGCCTAATCCAACCCCCATCCTTCTTTCCTCCTTGTTCAGAGCCATGATTACCTAATAGCAGGCAATACCTGACCCTCATTTTTGTATGAATCCTGTCCTTTTGCCCCCCAAGCTGGCTGACCATAATGGACGATAACGAACATGCAAGTGTTTCCAAGCTGCACGGCTCTGCTCAAAAGCTTTTCTCCAAGACGAATAGCATTTGAACTTTGTCCAATTTTTCTTATGTGGTATGTGCCCTTTATTTACTCCATCATGTATATCTCACTCCATTTAAAATATTCACAGTTTGTTTTCAGTGCTATCTGGCTAGTCTTCAGTCTGGGTTTAACAAATGTTAGATGTTACATTCACTTGCATATTTCAGGTTTTGTCATGAACCAGAAGGGGGGAAAAAAAGGATTTTTTTTCCTGCACCATGATTTAAATAACATGTTCAGATCCTTTATTTTTTGTTGTAAATGCCTTCATCTCTTGGCCTTATAAGGTGCAGACTGTCTCACACTGAACTCTAGCTGGGTGGCCTCAGTCAGCCAACAGCCCCGCGATCTCATCCCATTAAAGTCATTATGTTTACTTCTTATTTCAACAAACTAACCTGGATTTTGAGTCATGAAGAACTGAGGGAAGGAATTCTAGGTCCATTTCAGAGTGAAAGGGGATGGTGAGGCTTTGCAAAGTGGCAACTTTCTACATTTGCTGCTGAAAGTGCCTTTCTGCTACAGGGAAGGGTTTTTCCTTTCCCTATGAAATTTAGGGAACTAGTCAGTTCATGGACAAGAGATTAAGCAGAAAGGGTTGCTAGCAACCAAAGCAATCTCATAGCTGAGCATCACCCTGTAGCAAGCAGTTCTTGACCAGACCCCTGGTCTTACTCCCATTGGGAGAGTGCATACTCACATGAGTAGCACTGGTAATTCTCCAGAAGGACCATCTTCATCTTGGAGCACTCTCACTGCTTGGTGAAACTGAGGCACAGAGCCTTGTTTTAGCTTGCACAGACAAAGTTGCTAGTTGCTGGACATGCCACGAAGCCAGATCCTGCTAAGTATGCACCAGAGATGGGCTCAAGGCATAAGGTCTGACACTCCAGGGCAAGCGCTTTTGTTTTCCATTGTGCTCATGCCAACCAACAAACAGCACATCTCACCCTGTGAATGCCGCACAGGGCAGGGGGGATACTACTGGTGCCGTGCAGACGTAGCGTGACTACCACCCTTCCGCAAGGAGTTTATAGTCTAAGCTATGGAGGGAAAGGGCAAGAAACTGGAGACAGCAGACCCCGAAGAAAGAGGTGCCCATGCAGAGGAACAGTGATAAGTGATGTGAAGGGAAACACAGCCAGGAAGACAAATAAATAGGAGAAGTGTCTGGCTGAGGGCTCTGGAGACCGGTTTGGGCTGAGGGCTCTGGAGACCGGTTTGGGCTGCTGGCCCTCGCTATCCTGGAGCAGTTGTGCCACTTTGTCACTTTGTTTCTGTAACGCTGCTCACAAGCAGCTCTCCAGGGCAGGGACGGGTGCCTTGGCGCAGTCACTGAAGAAGGGGGCCCCTGAGCGGGCTGGTCTCAAGGGTCTCCTCGCCTGAAAGAGACAATCAGTGACGATGCTCAAGATGCGCTGCGGCAGCCCCTCCGAAGTTGAGTGCAGCCACCGCAACACTCTGCAATTTCCATGGGGCAGTCGACATATATATACCCTATTCCCTGCTGCCTCCACCAGATAAACAAAACAATAAAAAGAAGACTGAGCAATGAGTTGACTTGATTAAGTGTCCAAGTACATTCCAGGGATACTGGGCACTACAAGGGCTTTTTAAATTCAGCCAGAAAGATGCACAAGAATTGGCAAGAAGAAACTCTGCCTGGAAGTTAAGGGCAGTCAGATTCACAGGGGAAATAAAGCATGGAAAACATAATTAAAATATCCTGTTTAACCCTTAACACAAACTATGATGGGGAGAAAAAAAATTAAATGTCATTTGGGAACTCATGTTCTGAACATAATAAAAGATTGACCATAATATTGTTTGACCATAATAAAAGTTGACTCAACAAAAGGCTACAAGGGTGACATCCTTTGGGGTGCATTTTCTAGAAGACTCCCCTAGCTGAGCAAATGGCCCGTGTTTTGAGTTTAAAATCCTCCTGAGCTTTTTATTAGGGAGTTTTATTTTTATAAACTCAGCCCTATCAGTTGCACAGCAAGAAGTGTCAGCACTCACCCAGCAATCCACATGAGGACTTTTATCCTTTTGTGCCTCATAAAAGTCTCTGTGTGAAGGGAAAAAAAAATGAGAAAGAGTGGAGGGGAGGAGAGAGCACTGGCATGAGTCACTCGGCAGGAAGGGTGCCTGGGGATGGAGCTTGGAAGGGCTCAGAAGTGCTCAGCAAGCTCTTCTGAGAGGCAACGGTGAAGAAACAAGCGCCAGTAGGTGAGCTGGGTGAACAGAATCATCCCCTAAATAAAAATCCGGGAGGATGGATTCAGGCTGCTCCATCCCAGCACTGTGGCTCTTCCCAGCAGCAGGATTTGGCTTGGCTCCTAGCAGGCCTGTGGCCCTGCTGAGAGCCCCAGGGTGCATTTGAAGAGACTTCTTGGCCACTCTGCAACTTGGAGAAATGCGCTCACCTCCCAGCTCAAAGACAATGCAAATCCCAGGGCTTTACAGCCTGCAGTAAATATTTATGTGTCCTTCATAGTCTTATCATGACCTCACTCTGTTACATTATGGAGGGACAATCATGTTTGACTCTGTGTTAACATATGCGAACCCTATGTTCACTTGAAGTCCTTGAAGGTAGAGGTAGGAGACGAGCAAAGTTCTGACCTACCCCAGCCAAGATCGTCCGCTTTGTCCCACATATTTCATGAAGCCTGGTCTGAAGTAGCCACCATAAACAGCCCGTGGAGACCATTCCTCAGGCCACATGTTATGTATGTGCATACGAGTTGGTGAGTCTCTTCTTGCCAGTGCCACCAGAAAGTTCACCTGTCAGCTGGTGCTTCTAGAAGGGACAATCCTTGGTTTCCCTAGAGCAAAGGAGCCGGGTGAAGCCATTGCTCCAGCTCTCACGGAACTACACGCCGCAGCTTGCTCCCTGATACAGGGAACCATACCCCAAATCCCAGGGCTTGGCACCATACCCGGAGCACTTCCCTACCATATGTGCCTGCGTGTCCTGCACTGGTGGGAACGCTGGAGACCGATGTAACCTGCATCATAAATCAAGTAAGAAATCTAATGGAGGGAGTTAATGTTCTGCAAGCTAAAACCTGGCTAGTGACTCACATGAGTGACAAAAAGAAACAGACCATTGTAGAGATCTTTAAGTAATCATTGAGGGTGCTTATTATGTATTACAAAACTCCAATTTTAATGTGGAGCATGGATGCTGTGCTGACATTTGGTTTATCATTGCTGTTTTAATATAAGCTCTTTCTCTAAGGCTTGAGCCTGGGACTGGGCTGCGGTCAATGTGTGAGATGTGGGTGACCCTGCCTGGGTGCCCCAAGGAGATCCTGCTCCAGGGACTCTGAGAGCACCAAGACTTTGCTCCCCACAGTCACCTTCCAAAAAATCAAGGCTATTTAGCACTGCTCCATCCCTAGTTGCTGCCTGGCCCTGAAGGGGGCCATTACAAGCAGCCAGCCTGTCCCAGGTTTGCAATTTTGGGACCTTGTTGCCCACAGCATGTGACCACTGAGCAGTTCAGCAGTTTTGGCAAAACCTGTCTTCAGGCTTGGGCCAGGTGTGCAGGACAGCTTTCCCACATCAATTCAGCATTCTGGAGTATCACTAACATCCCAAACCCAAACTGTGCTCTAGCCCAGGTCTCCAGATCCAAGTTACTCCTTTGGAGATTGTGAGATCTCACTGTAAAAATTAAGATCTGGATCAGCATCCGAATCTCAGCTTCACATATGGATGTATTTCTACATAATGTTATTACCCAGTAGCTTCTTTATTTTATTTTATTTTATTTTATTTTATTTTATTTTATTTTATTTTATTTTATTTTATTTTATTTTATTTTATTTTATTTTATTTTATTTTATTTTATTTTATCTGAAAGTTGAAGTTTTCATACATTTCTCTATTCTAGCCAATGGGTCTTTAGCAAAACACAGAACATTGTGAGACTTGTAGTAAGGCAAGAACTTTTTTTCCCACATATATCTGTGTAAGTGTCTGACTAAAGCAATATTGCTAGACTTGGTGTTTATTATGAGTGTTTTTCTACAGGCAACTACAAAAGAATTCACCTTTCATGAAAACAAAAATACAAGCTGTGGTTACAAAAAATGAGAGGTTGAAAATATGAACCATGATGCTTCAACCATTAGCATAAAAATCAGTAAAAATCTGCTAATTTTTAACTATATCTCATGATTTTCAAGGTGATCTCAGGATTTCAAAGGGTTTTGTATCCAATTCTTCAGCCTTGAAGCTGGCAACTAGCAAACCTGGAAACAGCCAGGCTATAAAAGCATCCCAAAGAGCATATTAGGCTTTTTTTTTTTCTCTTGCATCCATTGGCACCCTCAGCATTTTTTTTTTTTTTTTTTTTCAAAATCAGACCATTCACGTCAAAGAGATGGGAGACAGAAAACAACTTTCAGCACGGGTGATGGAAAAACGACTGCGCTAAAACTGCCAGGGTTGCCACTTCTCCTTCCAAGTGAGTGAGACTTTCCAGAGGCTGCGAGTACCCTTGCGCTGCACAGAGACAGCGTCTTCATCCAGGCAGCTCTTGCTCAGACCGTGAACAGTGACCTTGCCTAGAAGGCTGCGGATCGAGTGACATGGGCCTCGACTCTTCAGCTCCTCTCCCAAATATCCTCTCAACCAGCAACTGAAATGATTTTTTTTCCACCTTGCAAACACATTGCTTATTCACCGGGGCTCGTGCGACAACGCAAGCGCCTTTGCAATCCAGAGTGTCGCCGTTCAGGACCGTCCTCCTTGACCGCCTTGGCTCTTCGTTCAGACTGTTTTATTTGTGAATCATCTCAGGCAATTTCCAAACTCTTCAGTGTTTTGAAGTCTTCCTAGGAAGCCCTTTGCATGTTTATTAAAGCAGATTGGGCAAAGTCGGGCAAACATTATTAGGACAGCTGCATATGCACATTTTTTCATTAGAAAAGAAAAATATCTACTTTCTTTTCCCATTATTATGCAAATACCATGTGATTATCTGCTGGAAATCTTGTGGCTGGAAGGGGTATTTGCCATGTGTCCCTTTGTACCCGCGTTTAATAATTTGGGCAATGTCATAGAGCTAATTTTGTCTAAGTCTTCACTGACAGGATGGGGAGAGGATGAATGAGGGGGAGGTTTGGCCTCCAGTGACTCAAACATATCTGGAAATCTAGGCAGAGAGTTTTTTGAAAAGTTAGGACCAAATGTTGTAGCCCTGAGCGAGTGAAGCCAAGTGGTTTCATCCAAGCTTTTGCCTTCCTCACATTTTTAGACTGAGTTAAGGTCAATTCTAGCTGTGTGTTTAGTATAGAAGAGTTTTGGTAGCAGGATGCTCCATCCCTATGCTGCTGTGGCTCCCACTGGGATCACTGGTGTCACTGAGTTGCTTGTGCTATTGTTATCAGCCTGGCTGGACTGAGACCCCGTGATTGCAGTCACACCTTCTGCTGAGTGGACAGTCCCAAATTCACTTCCTTCAGTGATTAGACACAAAGGACATCTTATAAACACACACACACACACTAGCACCCCACCTAAAAGAAGAAACATCCTTTTTCCTGAAAGTCGTGCAGCCTCATCACTCACCAAGAGTTATGATTATTATAGCATATTGCAAGTGATGCATTGTAAGAGTGCAAGAACATAAGCAGGATTGTATAGAGATCCTGCTAGCTCACTATCCCATTTCTGAGCCACTTCTGGACACAAGTAAATGCCTAAGAAAGAGCATTAGGAGGTGGTAGGTGCACAAAAACATTCAACAGCTTGTGGTCCAGGCACATCTTCCACCATAGGTTGCATCTTTGCAAATATGTAATGCTGAAATAGTCACAAGTAGGTGGTTGTGGGGAAGACTGCCTGCCACTTGCTAAAGAAGTCAAAAGTAATCTGACCCCCATGAGTCATGAAGTAACAAAATAGGCATAGTGTTAAGCATGTTGTAGGCTTTCCCAGGGATTTGCAGAGGAGGCAGGAGTGGACTGCACTACTCGGGAATGGAACAGGGCACCAGCAGAAGAGCAGAATTACGGCAGGTTTAAGGCTCCCACAGCTCTGTGAGACAGCTCAGCAAGGACAGAGGCTGCAGTGAATCAGCAGGAAAACTGTATTGTGCTTAATTTGAGTTTGACAGTCTTCCTCTGTCTTTGTGCTCTATGGTGCACAGAGCACCATATGAGGAACATAGTCCATTCGGTAAATATAGCTCAGTTGTCTCTTGGATTAGGTGATCTTCTGTGTTAAGATTTTCAGCTTTAAACTGAAATATATTGGCCCATTTTTTTTAATTGCAGGGAGTGTGTCAGGTCAGGCCTCCTGTCCTTGTCTCTAAACCAGCTTACGAAAAGCTGGTAAAAAGCATTGATCACCCCTGGTTGTCTGTAGCTCTAGCCATATATGACTGGATGAGCAGTCCAGTCCAAAGTAAACATAAACCGGGCAACTCGTCCAAGAATGAAAACACCTCATCTGTTGAGCCTCCAGGTCTCAAAGGCGCTTTGTCCATTTTTACTTCAAACTTTCCAGAAAGAAAGTTCTGTTATTCCAGAAGATCATAGGTATAAAATTCCAGATGGATTGTTGCAGGGTTTGAAAATTAGGGATAAAAATTGTCTGACATTGAGTAACTTCTGTAACATGAGTATTGTCTCTTACTACTGTTTCTTCATAAAATACCCACCCCTACACACACCCAATATAGAAATGGAGGGCAACATGATGTATTTGGTAGCTTGAAGAAACCCGCAAAGTGATGCTGTTTTCCAGATTTAAGCCATACAAATTGCATTTCAATGTAACAGAAACACTGGACACATTATGGTTCATCTGTATAAAACATTTTACCAAGTTTTAAATGAGGAAGCATTCAGCTGGTTTTGGCTGAAGATTTAGAGGTATACATTTAAAAAGCCTCAGTTTTCTTCACACACTGTAATATTAGTTATTTGGCAAGAAACTCTCAAAACCTCATTAGCAGAGGAGCTACTTTGGCAGTGAAGAAATGTGTCTGTTTATGAGTAAACCCTCATCACTACTTTTTTTTTCTTTTGGTATTTCTGGAATCATTCCATTTTTCTTCTTCTCTGATAACATATTGGCCCTTCTAAATCCAAGACTTCCTGTAAGTGATGAAAGACTTTAGCTACTTTGAATCTAGTCATAGTAAGATGATAGTCTCCTTCCCATTTTTAATGATTTAGCATTTCAAAGAACAGTCAAATCAAGACACTTATGTTTGGGATGAGATTTCCCCAGGAATGATGTATAAAATGTACCTGTTTATATGTTTTTTAGGTCTTAAAGTCCATTTTCCTCATCTGACAGATGCTGTGGATACATCAACACTGCATTCAGAGGTCTGAAATGAGCTTCATTTGCTTCTTCCCACTTCTGTGAGCACTGCCTTAGGAAATCAAAATACCCCTACATGAAATTCAGACCTCTTTGATGGCAATTTGGCATGGATTCAGTCTTGCCTCTACTTCCCTCGATTTTTATCCCACGGATCGAAATCTGTTAGAGTTGAAATTTGTTCAAAAAGCCTTGGAGAGTTCTGATCTCACTTCTAAACCAACACTCAAAGATTCAAATGTGTGCAATTTAGAAGAACTGTTTACTCTTCCATTCTGTCTAAAAACTACATTTACCTTTTGGTAAATGTAAGACTATAAGTATAATTGATCTAAAAACTAAATCCAGCCCACGTGAGCTAATGTGAATTAACAGTTACTAATGTATGAATGTGGGAGGGGGTGAATAGCAAAGGTCATTTTGACCCACTGTACACCAAAAGCTTGGAGTCTGTTCAGAAAACTCCTGCTTACCAAGACCTACTGAAAACAGTGCTTTGATCTCTGTACAATGCACTCAATTAGAGGGAGGGAATTCTCAAACAAAAGCTTTTTTAGATTTCCTTTAGAATGAATAATTTTGAGGGTGGTGGAGGATGGCGGCAACAATTGAAGGAAATCATCGCTCACTATTTGCCCAGACATTTGCTAAAACATAAAAAGCCACGAGGAAGCCTGCTCAGGAGGGTGGGTGCAGGTATGCAGCTGCTCACAGCATGCTGAGGTCCGTTCATGGAGCAAAAGGTGATATATAGACACAAATACGTGGCTTTATACATCACTTGTCTCAAAGTGTTTTATCACGTAGCCTCTGTCTCTCCAGAAAAGTCAAGTCACACAAGAGGTGACTGTCAAATCTGCAAGAAAACAGAGTAGCTTCTTCCTCCGAGTGCTCTCTTCTGTGGTTAGTCTCATGTTAGCTCCAGAGAGAAGCAGAAATATAAAACAAAAATAAAACATGTCATTTCAGTAGAGAGCAGAGCACCGAACTGAGCTTGCCTGTACCCCAGAGCCCCTGTCTTGGACTTGTCTGACACTCTGGCACAGCTGCGAGGAGCCGTGCCTTGCAGCTTGGACCACGGAATACAGGCAAACCTGGGGTGTACCCACAGATCATCCTATCTTTCCTTAATGCCACGGTATAGGGTGTCTTTTCATGTATTCTAGTTGTAACATTCATTTCACCACAGTCCTGTGAAGTAATTTTTTCTTCTCGTCTTTCAGTACTATGCATTAATTTTAGTGGCCATAGATAATACTTAACATGAACTAAAACTGCTGCCTATCCAGTGCTCATTCAGGCACTGCAAGCGAGGCTACGATAAAATCTCATCCTCTTCCTTTGGTAGTATTTCATTGTAGGATGAAGGATGAAATAGCACCAGTGATGGCAGAATCAGTCCATGCAGATTTAATAGCATTTTCAACACAAGAGATTAAAAACAACATGTTGAAGACCAGAGGATCTCTTCAGGAACAGTGCGTAGAATTTAGATTAAAGTTTTGGCTGAAGAGCCTTGCACACAAATGGAATGATGTTATTTGCAGCAGATTATTGGAAACACGCTTAGGACAGGAGCACGTATGTGGAGCTACATGTCAAGTCTCTTCAGAGCGCGACTTGCAGGTAGGCCTGTGGAAAACATTAATTCTGAGTAATGAAAATATTTCTATGGACACTATGGTCTTAGAAATCCACCTATAGCGTGTGAAGGACATTGGTCTTCTGTGGGAAAATCTCGGTGTGAGCAGCAAATTGGCCATGGTGCTAATGGGAAACAGCACTTGACATACCTATCCCCTTCCATTCAGCAGTTTGGAAAGGGAAAGACATGATCTGTCACTTTGGGATGTGAGAAGGCTCTGAACCCCAAACCCAGCTGGTAGTACTTGCTGAGCTTTGTAGCATTTAAAATGAGATCTGAATGCAATCTCTAACTGGTTTGCTGCATATTTGTAAAGACTGCTCAAAAGCTGCCATAGCCACATTTTAGAAGGTCCCTGCTCTCAATTTGTGGTTAGACATGGTGTTTGCACTAAGCCCAGACAAGGACCAGAGGACCACGGGGGGAAGGACTGTCAGTAGGGCAGGTTGTAGGTGAAATCATAGAGAACATAACTTGATCCCCCGCAACTCTAGTCACTTGGCACTACAATCCTCAGCCACAGAGGAAGCTTGGCATTTCCAGAGTCAACCACTGTGATTTCTGGAGGCATCTTCTTAGACCAGCTTCGGAGATGCTTAAAGCAAACTGAGATGTATATGAGTTTTCCTTGCTGGGAGGACATTGTTAAACATGAAGCTCCTCCAGCTGAAGGTGCCTGAAGCTACTGGCAATCCCATAAGGAAATGACAGCTCCTGGTGCCATACATGAAGGGATGAAGGACTTCTTACTGCTGCAGGAAGTTGCTTAGTAGTATTCCCAAATGGATCATATTCTTCCAGGAAGAATGAGGATACCCAGGTGTAAATTACACATCATAACAGCATGAACAGTTGAAAGGCTAGTGCACCTCCTGGTTCAGGGTTGGAGCTCTTCCTTAAGTATTTCAGAATTTCAGTGCAGAATTAGAATTATGAAACTGAAGATTATTTTGAATTTGCCCGCAGTCATGATTTAATACAGTTATCTGAAATATTTGCCACTGGCTACTGTCAGAGTCAGGATACTGGATTATATCAGCTCTGGGTCTTTTCTGGTATGTCAGCTTCTGTATTCTGAGGATGGGGGAAGACTACCCATAAATCTGTAGATGAGAGATACAGAAGTTAAACAGAGTTCTCATCTCTTCCCCTTATGCCTCACTGACTTTGCTAATGTGGCATGGAGAACAAAGGGTATTGAAACCTAAATGTAGTGGTTCAAAATCCAGCTGTCTCTGCTGCCTCAGAGGGGCTAAAGAAAGCTGTAACTAAGACCCGGATCTTCTACTTCTGCTGAGAGATGAAATTACTGCAAGAACATATTTCAAAGCCAACCACCTTCCCACGTCAAGCAGGATTTCATCCAGCCAGCAGAGATGTGCTCCAACCCCTGCGCTGTCTCGTGCCACCGTGTCACACATCATCTGGGGAAGGCAGATTTGGACACATTATGCAGACCCCAAATAGACTCACATACCTTTCCCTAGGGTCTTTACTTCCTTATGGTTTGTCCTTACATAAAAGTGCCTCAAATCACTAGGTTTTTTTATGTCCTCAGAGCAGAAACCCACCACTCCAAGGGAGGTAAACAGGGCTTACAGTTGCTGCCTTAATGTTTTCAAAAGGCCTTGGATGCAGGGGGCATGATCAGCATCAAAATAAGACACTAAAGAAAAAAATACTAACAGGTTAAAACAACAACAACCCACAAGAATACAAACAGAACCTGACTCTAGTTTTTTGAAGTGCAAGAGACTTAAATAATTTATTATGGATGGTGTTCTTTTGATCTCTGTACTACTCACTTAAACTTTTCCATACATTTGTTCAACTATGCAGGGCATAAGGTTAAAGGAAGAAGATTTTCATGGTCAGAAGAAGCAATGAGAATTTTTTCGTTTTTCAAGTCTTAATTCTTTTTAGTTGAATGTGATGACAGCAAGTATACAAAAATGCATCAGCTCATGCGTTTCCCTTTCCAAACTTTGATAGATGACATATGTGCATATATCCCAGCTGTTACTTAAATAGAGCTGCATGTATACAACATGTCAGAGACAACACAGGCCAAACTTTATGGTACAATTATTTAAAATGCACACAGGATAATCATATTTTGTCTTAAGAAAAAGCTAAAACGAATCTAAATGATCCAGTCCAAAACACACACAAAGACACCTCCTTTCAAACCATAGGAAGATCAGGGTTCAAACACCGCAGCTGACCTTTCTGTTTTAGTATGGGTTATTTGTTTCTCCACTGTGGCCTCTCTATGTTCTGGCTCTGTGACCAGGAAGTGGACTTTGCTGCTGCTTTTTATCCCCGGGTGAAATCTAACACAAAGAGTAATCCTGACTGCACCTACATAGTCTGTATCTGGCATGCCATCTTTATAATAGCAAAAGCAGAATTATGAATGTAAAAACACCTGTAATTGAGACAGATGAGGGAAAAAGCATGTCAAAATGGTTCTTTAAGAATGAGATATAGAACAACCCAAATCTTACCCTCTTACAGCTGCTGGATGCAGCTCCCAGCCAGAGAGCCTAATGGTTCAATGTTCATCCCTGTACTCTCCCAACCAGGGACGAGACTTTGTTGTTTCTTACGAGGAGAGAATCAGTGAGTCGGCAACATACAGATATATCATGCACCTAACAAGATGTCCTCCTAAAATGGGAAGCAGACCTCGGCTTTGTGACTAAGACACATGGCTGAGACCTGGGTGCATTCCCAGTTTTGTCACTGTCCTCCTGTATGACCTCAGGCAAGTTGCTGCCTATTTCCTAGTCTCCTTTCCATACAACCCAGCTCCTTCCTTTCTTTACAAGGGGAAAGTGCTACTCCCACTTGCTTCTTAGCAAATAAGGTTTTCATGGTAGTGCCTCTTACTGTTTTCATGCCATACGCTGGAGTTCACAGCAGGCCTCTGGTGACTATCACTGTGGTATCTGTATGTTAAAACAAGATGTCCTCTCTTCTACAGATAACAACAGCTAAACTTCATCAATCAATTAACCCAGGAGACCCAAGAATGCAGCAGCAAAGACAGCATAAACATCTTGGCCTTTTATAGATGAAAGAGTTAATGAAGAAAAACAACATTTCCGAACATACCAAGTGATGATAAATGGATGTAAGAAAACACAGGGCTTGACACTCACTGTCAGCACACGAAAAGGACCTCACAAAATCTTCTGACTCAGAGACCTGGCTGATCTGTTACTCCACACTGACTCAGACTACGTGAAAAATCCCACTTGCCCATCTGCTGTGAGAACATGCGTGTTTAAGGTTAGACAGGTGAAACATCCAGTATCTGTCAGCAGTGCCTGCAAACTGAGGTGGGAGGACTGTGTGATTTGCACTGAGCTTCTGGCTCAAAGAATAGGAGGCTGCAAATGTCAGGTAGCAAGTTCTCACTGCTAAAGAAAAAAGAGCAACAACAGGTAAGGAGAAAAAGGGAGTATAATCTTGCATTGTGTCATGCCAAAACAAAAGCTAGCATAATCCCGCAACGAGCACCATAAATCTGATAATGAGTCAGCTACAAACACAGCATCTCGGTCTCTCAACGTGCAGCTTCCTGCAAAATGCGGCTACCTCTAGTGCCCGGGTAAGAGGAGCAAGAAAGCAACACGGGAGTCTTTTTCCAGTGACTGCAGACGCGGCCAGTCAAACTCTCTCAGGGAGGCGTTTTCCACATTCATCATCGGACTTATCAACACTGTCTTTAGCAGAACCTAGATGCAGGCTTGGTGAATGCCAGAGCACATGAACAATGGTTAAAGCCGGCAGGGTGATGATAAGAAGAGAGTGCAAAGCACATGTTTCAAGTTCTACCTTTTTAAGCAAGTGTCGGGGCCGGAGAAGCTGAGTTTGGGCTGGGTGCCAGCATTCCCTGCAATTTAATCCCAGCCCTCAGAGGAACAAGCTGTTATCCTTGCTCTGTGCCAGTGTCTCCCCCTTATCTCACGTTCTAAATTCTTTAACCACTTCAAAACAAAATATCTCCAAGGAACACTTCAGAAAATGTGTTTTCTTTTGTCTCCTGAAAACACTGATGAGAAGAAAAGCTCTTTTGTGTTTTGTGTAAGGAGCCTTTCAGCGTCTCAGCTCTAAGTGTTCTCTTCTGTTCATTCACTTTCCCCGAAGTCTTACTTGGTATAAGACGAATAGTCCTTTCCCTGTGGAAGGTTGAAAACCTGAGAGCCCTGCATTGAAGAGGAGGAAGCTTAGGCAATGGGCAAAGCACCAGGCATACAAAAAAACATTAAAGCAACACCAAGGGGCTGAGGAAGGCCTGTAGCAGCACTGCAGTGGAGCAGAGGCATTTGGCAGCATCCCTTGCTCAAAACTTGTCACCAGCAGCTCAGGTGCGGAGATGGTTGCTTTATTTTTCGATTGATGCTGCCTCCCTTACTGGCAATGCTCATCTCATCCAGCTTGCAATGCACAGGGCTGCCGCTGAGCTTGGTGGACACATCCAGTTTGGCTGTTGCCAACTAAACTGAAGATTTTTGCATTTGATTAGATGACTCTTCCCTATTTACCTGTTGTCCCTTGTCTCATGGGAAGGTTTTGGGATAGGGGGCTGTTCTGCTTTTGATACAAACAATGCCTGGTGAAGGGTGCCTAGAGGGAAACTGGTCTAAACTCATCATCTAGATTTAGGGCTATATCCCATCTGTCAATATATCACACTTTGGCTCCAGGATGTCAAATATAAATGATGGGAAAGAAACCAAAGACTGGCCTGAGAAGTTTGCGTAGCACAGAGAAAATCCTAATAACAAGAGATTTGGCTACAAACACTGAGGAGAGTAAGGACAGACTGAAAAAGTGAGATGTGGCCTGAAAAGGGTCTTTGAGGAGACACCGAAAAGGGGCAGAAACCAGCATTAAGAGGGGCTCAGGGCTGCCCCCCGTTACTTTTTCTCCTTGCAAAACAGTGGGCGATCCAGCCCCACTGGGGTGAGCAGGAACCTTTCCCGGGCCTTCAGGGTGTGGATGTATTAATTTCCTAACAACCCTGGACTCAGCCTATTGCAAACAGAGCCCTTAAAAGGATAATATGAGCACAAAAGAGAGAGGTTAACCCATTAGTGCAAACTTGTTACATGCCATACGGATGATGTAAGCCACAAACCTGATAAGGCAAACATTACCAGTGTGGGCAGATAGCACAACCTGGCCAATCCTCTCTGCAGAAGGGGAAGTCTGCTGCAAGCAAACCTTGCTTTTACTGTCTTTGCTCTCAAGAAATTGATGCCAAATATGCCAGGTCTTTTCTCTAACCTGGCCCTCTGCGGCTTGGCTGCCTTCAGCACCTCAGCTCTCACCAGACAGGGCCTGACCGCTTGCACCTTCTACTGGTCTGAGGGTCTCATTCTGTTCCATTGAGGCAACAGGAAGAGCTACAGTGAGTTCTTGTCTGAGCAATTTTTCAGCAAATGCATCTTAACTATGCTTTCCTTCAAGACCTGTGACAATAACAACTCAACCAAATATTGTTCATCTGCAAAATACTGTTCATGTGGAAAGCCAAGGTTCCACGCTTTGGTCACCATCAGTAGACTACTTGGCTTCCTAATTTCCCTCTCCTTAGCTGAGCTTTCCTCCATGGGGCAACAATGTGGGTTCCTACCCAGAGGTGCCACGTTGGAAGCCTGCAGTTGTTAAGCATCAATGTTATCTATCTGAAGCAGTTGCTATGGTTGAAACCAAAAGTAAGGATTTGTTGCAAAATTAATGGGTGAAGGTGTCTGGTCTTCTTTTTTGATGAAGCACAAAAACAGTTTTGCAAAATGACCCTCTTTCAGCCTCGTAATCAGAATATTATGGAATACTCCCTCTGGTTAATGTGCTCAGAAAGGCTTATATGGGGCAGCTTCAGAGAACAACTGTGAGAACAATCATGCCTTTTACTGAGCAACCCGCACTTTTGAATTGCTACATTTTGCTTCATGGGTGTAGTAAAGCTGCGGCTTTACTAAAGCAAACAAACAAACAAAAACCACCACCATCAACAACAAAAAGACCCAAACAAACAACCATCCAAAAAAGAACAACCTAATAAAAAAATAGGGTGTGTGATGTCCATCTCCACTGAATTCTCTATTCAACAAGATAAAAACAAAATTCATCTGTAATGTCCTGGCACTTAGAGATATCCATGTGATTTTTAAATTTCCTGACCTTAAAAAGAAGAAAGTTTCTCTCCTTACTAAGCAATTATGTGCAAAGCTCCATCCTATGGCAAAATTTTATCTCTGACTTATAAAAACCCCACAAGACTGTTTATGATCCAAGTGCTGACAGAGTCTTTAACTCACATGCTACTCCCAGGCTCTGCATACAGGGTCTTTACCTTGGAAAATATACACAAAACGGCAAAGTTGTTTAAATTTCAAAAGCATCTTTGAGCACACTTTTTTTTTTTTTTTTTTTGCACATTTCTCCCCCAGCGCTTATAAAGTCATGGATTCATAGCATGTAAGCAGCCACTATTGTGTTCTGGCAGAAGAGAGCTTATCTCTCCGGAGGAGACGTTGTAGTGACTGTTTATGAACAAACCACACAAAACTTGGCTAAATCTTAATGGACGTATTGATGTAGTATCAGGAGTGAAGTAGACTTGGACCCCACAGCATGTTCGAATTACATGACTTTAAATGAATTTAGAGCTTGTCAAAGGAACTCATTTGAGAGCTCAGGAGCCTAAAATCCTCTGTTTACCTCCAGAACAGATATCACACGGACCACTCACAAGTCCCCCTCTGTGCTAATCCACAGAGGATCTGAGTTGTTAGAGCTCCCAGCTACACAGCCTGGCTCTGAAACTCAGCCTGCAACAACCTGGGCTTTTAGCTCTGGAGACACCTAGTTCAATCCCAGTGCGTCAGCCAAGGCTGAGCCATAACACACTTCCCAAACATGTTCCAGGCTAACAGAGAGAGCAGCTCCTGAGGGCTGAACAACGTTACTCTGTACCCAGTAAGTCAAATCCTGCTATGGTGATTGTGTGGGTGGGAAGCATTAAAAAAGTGGTGCGATTTAGAGATGAGTTTGTGATGGACTAAAAGAAAGAGAAAAGAAAAAGAAAGAGAGAAAAAGAGAGAAAAAGAGAGAGAAAGAGAGAAATAGAGAAAGAGAGAGAGAGAAAGAGAGAGAGAGAGAGAGAAAGAGAGAGAGAGAGAGAGAAAGAGAGAGAGAGAGAGAGAAAGAGAGAGAGAGAGAGAGAAAGAGAGAGAGAGAGAGAGAAAGAGAGAGGGAGAGAGAAGGAAAGAGAGAGAGAAAGAGAAGGAAGGAAGGAAGGAAGGAAGAACAAAGAAAATTAGACAGATGCATTTGATAATGTCTTCCATATTAGATTTAGAAGATTTCTTTGGCTTCATTTTTATTCAATACTAAAATAGATGAGGTTTTCAAGATCCCTTCAGTAATGGAATATTCCCCCTTCACACCTTCTATGAAGACTTTCTTACCCTATGGATTAGCTCTTCAGAAAAGGGACTAATTAGTTCTGTGCTGTTGGGAAAAAATAGGAAATCCTGGACATTTCTTCCATTTAGAGACAGAAGGTCATTTGTGGCAAGTCGCGCTAGAGCCTTGTGCACCTTGGGGAAAAGAAGTTACTGCAGGGCAAGAAGGTGGATATAAGGAGGAGGTGGATGTAAGGCAGAGGGATGCACATGGAGCTCACAGCGTCTTTGAGCTAACAGGTTTCCAATTAAGAGAACATGCACAGAAAACCGGTCTACACCATGTCTTGACATTGTTGATATTCAGGTCCAGCTGAGCTGCTGGAAAATCAACAGAGATTCCTGTAGATGTGAGATTTTGAACTTAATGAGTAAAGAAATACTGTGCTGCATTCTATGGTTTTCAAGCCTCCATTTCTGAAGTCCAGGTGTGATGCCCTAATGCCTGTTGAGCAAAAAGGAAAGAGCCTTGTCAGGTCTGTGTACCACGTCCTTGTGTCAAATGGTTGGTATTGCCCTCTATAATTAGATGTGGTTAGAAACCCTCTCAAATGGGGGAAAATGTTTCTTTGTTTTGGCACTTCATTTCAGCTCACCAGGAGCTGATGGAATTTTCCTCGGCTTAAAAAAATAAATAAAAACCTCACATTTGGTCAGAAATCAAACATGGAAAATTTCAGTAAAGGTGGTCACAGTTTTCGATAAGCTTCTAGCTAATTAAAAAAAGAATATCTGTGGGTAGTTTGTAGAGCAGAGGGTGCAGACCCAGGTGGGAGGGGTGTCACTTGCTCCTATAGATTTGATGAGGCAGATCCATAATGACCAGGATGTGGGGCCCTTAACTGTGGCAACCGCTGTTAGCACAAGAGTGATGGGTAAGTTGTGCAGGACCAAGAAAGCAAATCACTAGCCTGCTCCAATATGTAAAGGTGGAACAAGATAGTTGCTGTCTGCTCCACACTTGAGCATCAGCCAGTTTCTCTTCACTCATTTTAGAGATGATTTCCAGTGGCCGGGGAGCTTTACTGCCAGGAGGGGAATCAAACAAAAAGCGAAACGAAAGAGTTGAACTGAAGCAAGTCCTGTCTACTCCTATGACAAGAACAGATACGAAGATTAGAATATTTTCTCTTCCTCCTCTCCTCCTCAGTGTAACTTCCTCTTATGGGAGATTTTATTGTTTTACTTGTATTTAAACTACAAATAGAAGGAAACAAAACACACCTAAAGCAAAGCAGAGCCTGTTTCACTGCACAGGTCTGATTTTCATCTATCAGGGAGTAAATCTGGAGCTACTCTATTTAAGTGAATGGAGTCATTCTGGAAATTCAGAAATGTGCATAGTCCGCTATGTTTTATTTTGCTGGGAAGCTGTAGCAGGGCTTTACAGTGAGCATTATACTCACTTGTTTAATGAAAACCCTCTTTCTTACACAGTAGTCACGGGCATGTTTACTCTTTAATTGCTTTTAAAACGCACAGTACTGGTGAACTGCAGCAGTAATTTTATATCCTGGCTCCACTTAGCCTTGATTGCATCAGTGGCAGGTAAGAAGGAAGGCCTGAATAGCATTTCACTCCTTGGTAAAATAATTACTGCTCTGACTCAATGTTTCAATTAATCCTTTCAGTGCTGCTGGAAAATACTTGCGTCTGTGAGTCTTAAACATATATTCAGTGGAAGGGTCCTTCCTACTTGCACTTAAATGGTTTTTTGTAGACTCTCTCATGCAAGTTGAAATAGTGAGTGAGTAAAATAATGAAGAAGGAGAGAAAAAGAAGAGTATGTAGAAAAGGGAGATAAAGTCATGCTTTGGGAAGGAGACCACACTGTCCCCCTTTCTGCTGCGCAACATGCAGGGACCATGCGTGAGCCATGCGATGCAGGAGGACACTCTTCCTTTAGGCAATACAAGGTTTCACGTCACTGCAAAAAGAGCTTGAACATGACAGCTGTGGGGCTCAGCCTCCAGAAAATTAAGAACAAGAAAATACAAAGACTAATTTCTACTTTTTTTTTACTCTGACAACTTTTTGCCTATTAATTTTAGGCCTAGCTCACACTACTTCAGTTGTGAGAGTTAGTCATATCACAGAAATGAACTGACCTGGTAATAATTAGCTGCATTAATTAGCTGTAATTAATAAAAGTTCAAAGGAATGATACTTTTGCAGAAATAAACAGCACTGGTGAAGCACTGAGCCCCACTGGGGCTTATGCCTGAAGTGAGGGGAAATAGTTGGAAATAATCTGGGGATTTTATTTTGCCTGTGTTTGTGACCTTTTCTGAGAATACTTACTCTGGAAAAGTTGGAGCATATGAAAGTTCACAGAGAAAAGTGACATTTGAGTCATTTGTTTTTTTGAAAATGGTCTGAAAGTAGTTTGGGAAGAAATCAGAAGAAAAGTAGTTTTTAAAATATAGGACTTTTGATCAGAGACAGAAGCTTCAGCACAACCTGGACTCAACCTCTGCCCACACAGCAACTTGGAGGCATCTGAGTGAGATGCTTGGCTCACTCATGCTCCCTATATAGTTCATGGAAACAGCAGCATGTCCAGGGGATAATTCATGCCTTTTCAGGTAAGTATGATGGGTTTAGAAAGAGCATGAACGTGGCCGCTTCACTTTCTTGTTTGATAGCAAAGACCATTTTGTAAAGGTTAGTATTAGGAATATCATAATTCTGGCAGAAAAAGGGATGGCTCTGATTTTGTGATGCAAGATGGGATGCACAGCAGGAACGGTTTGGCTGTAGACTCCCCCTGTGACTTGGGACTGAAGATCTGATCATGTTACAGTTCAGTTTGCCCTCTCTGAGGTGTGAGTAACAATTTCCCCAATACACAGAGCCACTGTGGGGTTTGGAGTATCATACTCTGATCAGAAAATATTTGAAAGCAGCACCCTTGGATGGGTGTATGTTCTCATGCAACATTTGACGGATGATCTCAAAGAGCGAACAAAGTCCTTAAAATAGCAGAGTTCTCAAAATTGTATTTTTTTATATAAATATATATATAATATTGGAGGACCATCCTCCTATCACTGCGTTTCTGAGTCAATTGTTTGCTGTAAACTTTTAGCTTGGTTAATCCCAATACAAGGCAACTTTCATATTGCATTCATGAGAGCGTCAGCCTTGTTCAGTGTCTGTCAGCACAAGGGATTTCTGTTTGTGAACAAAAGTCTTTACACATTCTGGCTCTGAAAGCGTGTGCTGTCCCTCTGAAGCCAAGAAGACTCTCTCCCCGTGCCAGTTTGTGTTTCCAAAGTTGCTCTGCGTCCTCTCGTCATCAGCCAAGCTGCGCTGAGCTACCGAACTACGTTTTTGGAATTGCAAGGAGAGCTGTTCTAGAGGGGGAATAAGGACAAATCCTGCAGACCCCGGGCCAGATCCATCGCTGTCAGTGCGCGCCCGCGTCCGCAGGCGAGCTGCGCCGTGCGGGGACGGCTCTTGGCTGTGCTCAGCTGAACACACTGCCCAGCTGCCGCGCTTGGGGGTGGCCCTGGGAGAAGGGAGGCACGAGGAAGGCCCCACACGTTGGATGCATCCGTGCAGGGATGTGGTCCATCCTGCGGGAGCATCTTGAGCAGGGTCTGGGGGACAATGGGGATGGAGGAGCAGCACGCTGGGTGCTGGCAGCATCCCTACGGCCCCCTTCCAGAGGTATGTTTGCTAATTTATGTGAAGGTGGAACTCACTAAGAGTTATGTGTTTCTCTTATTGATGCGTGTGCCTGCGCTCCTAGGATGAGCACTATATGTCACTGTGTTTTATGGAGGGAATGACGTAGTATTCCTAAAGAAGTCAATGAGTCGAAATATTGCTATTCCTTACGACCGCCAAAGAAATCTCACTCAGGAATATTATTTCTTATGTGGGATATAGATGCCAGTTGTGTTTCATAAGCCAGTGTCCTTAAAAATTCTGCCATCTAGGAGAGCTGAGAACAGGGGGAAGCTTGTGAGGTATGATATATATATGATCTTACTAGGAAAATACCAGGAACAGTTCTAAAAATATTTAAAACCAAGAAACCTTAGCGAAACTTCTGGCACACAAAAGAACATTGAAACATCCTAATGTTGAGATTTAGGACAGTGTAGCTTGTGTTTTTTCACTGGTGATCTTTTATCAGATAATTATTAAAAGGGAGACATTACTGCTGTTCTGCCCTCTACCCAATGTATATGCTCACAGTCTCTATTGATACTTGGGTATTAACCTCAGACTGAAATTATCACACACAGTAACATGAAGAAAATCTAAATTAACTTTACAGTGATTTACTTTGCACATATAAAAATATGAGTAGTCCTTTGAATTTACCAAATATTGTTCATCTCTCTTGCAGAATATTTTAGAATAAGTACCTTAAAGAAATAATGAGCAATCTGATTTTTTTAAATTTTTCCTGTTACATTTGAGAAATGCCAAGCTTCACCACAGAGGTCAGTAGCATTTTTAAGCAATCATGATGCAGTTTAATGTATTATTCACACCAAGATGTGGTGACCTTCTGTATTTATGAGTGGAGATATTTTGGAAATGGAAAAAAAATCATAATTCCTGTAGACCAGAAACTTTCTAGGTAGAAAAACTAAGAAGAAAGTATGGACCTTTGTTAGCAACTTAATTTGTAAAGAAGGAATGTGACAAATTTTCAGAAAGACCATTTGCCTATGAGAAGAAGAGAGAACATGTCCATAGGAAAGCAGATATGTAAGAGCAATAGCAAAGAAGTTAGACTGGCAGAAAATGTTGTACCTGACTGCTGCACTGTGCAGTCAGTGAAATGTGAGACAAGAGCCAGAGGAAGAACCATGTAAAATTTAATTACTGAATTCATCTTGGTCTCTTACTGAACCAGAGAAAGAATGTGGGAAAGCTGGTTCAAGTCCCTGCTCCCCCACAAGCATCTATATGACCCTGGGCAAATCCCTTATCTACTCTGTGCCGCAGTTACTCATCTATCTTGTACAATAAAAAGATACTTGAAATCTCTCTGTACATTAGGGAATAAGTATATTGCAGATTCTGAGTACTTAGAAAAGAGATTTTTTTTTAGGCTTATGCTATAAAAATTGAAAAATATTTGTTTCAGGACAACACAAACCTGTTTTTTTTTTCAGACTATGTAGCAAATTATCATATTCACTTTTCAGGTATTTGTAATGAAATGGAAGGATGGGTTCATGAAGCTAACAAGCAATAGAAGTGACTGGGATCACTGCCTGTGAAACACACCCCCCGGTCCCACTACTACCTGGTTTCAAGCTGAGGAGAGACCCGTGGACCCTTCCCCTCTCTGCTCGTGCCTGCAGTGGCAGCGAGGACAGCAGGGACGTTCCCATGTGGAGGATGCCAGCACCCATTTCACTAACCCTTGTAAATTCTGGGCGCTTTCCTTCTGTAGAACAAAGGCAGCCCTTTTGATACATGAGAAAAAAAGGCAATTTACATCTCATCTGCCCAGAACTGGTTCAGATACCCTCTGGGGACAGGAGGAACCCAGATGCAAGTCCTTGCTTTGACGGAAGTGCAGTAGGATCCCCAAGCAAAGTCTTCATAACCCAAGTAACTTCTTTCCTATGCAATGGGCAAGTATCTCAGCCTCTGTCTCTCTCATCCTTCCCACTCAACATGAGAAGGCTAACAAGGTTACATCTCATCCTATATGTTTCTGAAATAAAGATTCAGCCTTATTTTTTCTGGCAAAAAAAAAGAAAAGTTGTTGAATAATTCCCTATCGATTGTCCTTCACACTGCTGCCAGATTGTCTGTTTCTTGCAGGATGTGTTGGGAGAGTTGTCGAGGATCTCTTTTAACAGGCAGCGCAGAGATCTCTTGGCAGAGAAATAATTTCCTCGTTTAGCACAAAAAGGCGGGTTGGGGGGAACAGCCAGAATGATAAGAAAAAAATAATTGTGAAAATAACAGCAGAGTGTTCGAGCCTGTGAATTATACTGATGAAGTGTGACTGAGCATCTCCATGAGACAGTGGCAGCGTGGCCACCCCGTCACTAGCACTACTGATGTAATGACAGGACAGCACATCTCCTGGGTATATCTCTGGGCTTCCCTCTGATCCCAGGGCTGCCGCAGCTCGCTCAGGTCGCCTACAGATGGGCCTTCCTTGGCCAACAACGTTAGGAGGATGCAAGTGTCCAGCAAGTTATGGAGAGGGTCCCCTTGGAGGGTGACGTGCCCAAGGGCCATGCCACTGGCCAGGGGTCTCAGCGTAGGGCTGTGCTTTACCTTCCTGTCAGTGATCCTGACTCTGCTCTCAAAGACAAGTCTCCACCAAGGCCTGCCAGCAGGCCTCCACCAAGGCAGGAGGTCAGTTTTGGTAAATCAGACATTTTTGTTTACAAGAATGTTTCATTTTGGGGTGCAATTTTCCTTAGAATAAAATTCTCAGCTCAGGGATGGGATTTCCAGTTGGTCTCCCCAAAGAAAGGACTTGGCAGCCCCGTGCTGCAGGATAAAATCAAACACAGAAATCACAGTATTCCCCTGCAGCATGGCAAACAGAGATTGAGCCTGTCATGTACCACAGACATGGCACTGATGTCGTCCAAGAAAAGCAATCTAAGCAACTTGGCTATTCTGAGGAGGAGGTACCACCTTTGGGAGAACATATTGGTCTGTAGGAGACATGCTCTGGTGCTGGTATTGACTTCCAGAGGAGCTAGGCCCTTCAAAGGCCATCAAAGGAAGATGTGAAGTGCTTAAGAATAGAAAATGCCAAGAAGAGAAGATGCAAGAGGGGAGGTGGCCCCATGTTTAGTTTAGTATTAGTTCTTGGCAGAAAAACATGTTTCTTCTCTTATAGGCCAGGAAGCTTGAGGGGTGGAGGGGAGCAGGCCCTGACCCCAGTCAGTCTCTGCAGAGAAGCAGCTGAAGGCTGTCATCATCTTCGTCCACATCATAGCAACTCAACCCATATGTAGGAGTCTTTGCCTCCTGTTAGGTCTCTTGAGGAGACTTCTCTGGACAAAGGAATGGGGCAGTGTTTTAAAGCACACACTTAATGGAGTAGGAATCAAGACCTAGGTCTCTTCTTTTGTGCAAGGTACTTTGTCAGCTGGTCTTACACCTCCTCTTTCCTGTCCCGGTTAATATTGAAGTTACTTTATGTAAAAACAAATTACTTCATCAAGAGTTACTGAAAAAGAAATAAAGCCTGTTGCTCAAAGCAAAGACTGCAGCATAGGTTCAAATATTGTTAGGTTGCAAACTGGGCCCAGGTCTCCAAGACTTCCTCCCCACAGAACTGTCAGACAGTAAAAATAATTTTCCTTCATAGCAACATCATTGCTGGTGGCTCTGACTCCCAGAGAAGGTGTNGTTCAAATATTGTTAGGTTGCAAACTGGACCCAGGTCTCCAAGACTGCCTCGCCACAGAGCTGTCAGCAACAATAATTTTCCTTCATAGCAGCATCATTGCTCTGACTCCCAGAGAAGGTACCTGACTGTGGAACCCCATGGAAAAGTTTTCCTTCTGCAAGACCTGGGGTGACAGGGGCACATTTTTCTCTTGCATTGCATAATGTCAATATTAAGAAGTTCCTCGTTCCACATGTCGTCTTTTGTTGGTCCTGGTTTGAATATCTGTTTCCTTCTCTCTCCCCAGTCCAAGATTTGAACCCTTGGTTGCAGCAATCAGTGCAAGAAGGTGCCCGTGCCCACTTGTGGAGTCATTTCTGATCCCAAGGTTTTCAACAGTAAAACAGCCCAGAGCATGAAAGTGATCCGTAATGACTCTTTAATGGGACAGTTTCCTTTCTTCTTCCTTTTTTTTTAAAAAAAAAAGAAATATCAAGAAAGAGCTCGAAAAGTCTTATTAAATCCCACAGTGTGGTTGGTGATAAGCAGAGAAAGCAGAGATGGAAAGTCCTTTCTGAAAACTAAGTAAGATAATAAAAGTTGGGAGAATGCAAAAAGCTTGTGCTCATGTGTGACACATCAACATTAATGCTGTTTCCACAAATTGGTTTTGTCATCTCTAAAAATGCAGCAAGAGGTTAGCGATGCCCACATGAATTATAACAGTGTAGCTACATAGAAGTAGTTGTTTTTATTATATGTTCACCTGAATTTAATTTTCTCCATTTCCGCAACCATCCGGTAGACTGTTCTCCAGAGGAACGTTTACATTTTGCCTTTGAATGTGCAGGAATTTCAGCAGAGGGTTTTGGGTATTTTTTGTTAAGTGCACTAAAAAAAGGTTTCATGATAAAACACAAAACTTCCTGTATTCTCCAGGCACCATGAGGTCTGCCGCCATTCTGAAGCGATAATTATCTCCAGAGACATCTTAAAACAATGGTACATTTTCAGAGTGATGTTTTTCTTTTACCAAATCCTTCTTTGGAGACCAAACTGTTAATTTAGGAACTTATCCCCCCAGGTAACACCATGACCTTAAACAAGGTGTCTACGCCTTCCTGTCAGCTACATCACATGTGGTCTCACACTTAGGGAGGTGGAAATGAAAATGAAATTGAATATATGCATAAATCAATGCAAAAACACATTCTAGATTTGGGGCTACTTGTTACTAAAGTCCTTTTTGACACTAATTGCTAAGTCTGGTCACACTGGCCTTTAACAGATGTTCAGTGCTCACTGCAGATAAACACAGCCAACAAGGAAGGTGCCATCAACACCGTTATAATCAGAGATGGAGAACTGGATTTGGTTACCTGGATCAGCCTGCAAATAAATCCCTGGTAAGAGTGTGATCAAGCCCACCAGAGTGTTTAAGGTGTTTAATTTCTCTTTGAAATCTCTAGTCTGGTCAGAGGTCTGTGACCTCTCGTGTAATGACTGTATGTTGCTTTCAGAGACATGTCTTACTCCCATTTTTCTCAGGAAAATGAAAAGAGTGGACACTCCCTTCTAGGCAATAAAAAAATCTATATTTGACAAGCTGAATAAATAGTGATATCTAGAGCTAGCAATAATTAATCTTACTCTGTAAGTCCGAAACCACAGCCTATATCTCAAAACCGTTGTGTCCTGTGAGAACGGAAACAAGATAATGAGAAAGAGAAATGTAACGTGCTTGGATTTTCTCGGTTGTCACAGAGAAGTTAGTGCCGTTAGATATCAAATGATGTAGCAAGCATAATTCTTGATGTTACAAGGAAAGCATCATCTCAGAGATCTCCATAGACCCCATAGCTGGGAGTTAGGTGTTAAAAGTTTTAATTTGAGCCAATTTCACCGTATTCTGGCATGGAAGGATAGTCAGTTAGGTACCTCCATTTCACAGCTGAAGAGCTAGCTAAGACATCAGAAAATCAGCTCCAGGAGAAGAAAGGAGAGTCTAAATGCTGTTCAACTCTACCCAGAGGGACCTTAAAACTTCCCACTTGTCTTCTGCCTATCCTGGAGGTATCTAAAGTCGCTGTAAATCTTCCAAGGGAGTTGTCCACCCCTCTGCTGCCTTGCTTGAGGTCTCTCCTAAGTAGAATAAGGAGTCCAACACTTTCAATGAGGATGAGGCCTAAAAGAGCTGATGACCATGTCATTTCCCCATTTAGCACACCACCTTTCACAGGCATCTAATCCCGAGATGACTCTCAAGAGAAATCTGCTCTAGTGTAAATCACAGGCTACGAATCAGATTAATGTCCTTACTGGTGAAACCATCATTATCATAAATTGCTAAAAATTAATTATTTTGTTCATCTCTCAAAAAGTAACCAAAAAAATCCATACTATGTTTGACAGAGTTTATTTTAGGAGTGGTAATTAGAGCAATAATCCATTTCACTTTGTCATATCTTTCAAATATTTCACATTTTTGGAAATGGCTCGGTGACTTCTTTCTTGGCATTATATAGCATTTCTGGAATGTATTAGTGTATGGTTGCGTTCTTTTTTTTGTTTTTACTGTTGTACCTTTGAGTTAAACTTCTGAGAATAAGATGTTCATTTAGTATTGAAATGAAGAAAAGCGAGTTTGTCCAGATATTTGTGACTGTATTTCTCACAGAGGAAACAGCAATAGGCTAACAAAGAGCCCTGCAATATTGTCTCGCTCTCCCTGGCACTGAACCTGTGCTAATCCAATTTGTGAAGCTCCCAGTTTGTCCTGGATTCCAGAGACGAGTTGTTCTAGCACCATCTCTAATCTGTCTGGTAGTCAGATGTACTGGAAAATGTGCAAGAAAGCTTCACTGTAACAAACTCAAGACTTTGGGAGTGTTTACATGTTTATTCAGGAATTTAGTACTTAATTTCACCCAAGGCTAAGCTTTGACAGCAGTGAGACTCCTTGAGAGAGTTCAGTAAATATCGAGCACAGTTTAGAAATTCCAGGGTTCAGCCTTTAATTCTCTTAATAACTGTGTTTTGGTCATTCTTTTTCCTTTGCCAGTACCACACCATCTCAAAAAAGCAAAGTTTAATCGTCCCAGCAGTTCGGTAAACACAATCCCAGTATTTCTCAAGTACCAGATAACTTATATCAAAGCAAACAAACACACAAATACCAACATGTTGCTGTGCTTTTCAGTTCCCTTCTTACAGCTCTCCCCAAGGAAAGAAAACTTATGAAAGCTAAAGTGTTCTCACCAGGTTTTCTTTCCGGATAGATTAATAGCTCTTTGGAGAGTCCCTTCACCACAGGCTCCTTTGGACACAAACGTTTTGTTGGACCTCCACGCCCTTCCTCCAAAACGGAGGTTGCTCCATGATCATTTGCAACACGCTGATGTACAAGAGGCTGCAGAGAGCTCATCACAGATTTCTGGAGATGTGTCCTCAGGCGAATCATAAACAAATGCCTTAGTCTGCCCTTCTGTCTAGTGGAACTTCATTTAAAATCTGTTTGAAATTGCGAGTGGGAAAGTTGAAGCTCACCATTCTGGTAGAACTTCTTACTGTTAAGATATTTAACAGTGTCATAGGAAAAGCTCATTTTTCATTCAGGCAATCTACCTTAGAGCAACAAAGACTGACTTGGACTCATTATAGGTATCTTGCATTTCTACATGAGTAGGTAATGTTGATGTTATGCACATTGTATGACATTTCCTTCAGGCACCAGTGTTTCTGCTTGAAAGAGAAAGTGTTTTTGATATTCAAGGGTGTAGCTCCAAAGGCTTTTACCTTAGGGGCTTTTTCCTGAGGAGCCTTTTTTTTCTTCTTAGGGGACTTTTTTTCTTAAAGGTTCCTGTCTCCAGCCATTCATTTTCACCTTCTCCAAAAGAAATTCCCTGTTCTTCAGTTATTTCTAATCCATGTTGGTGAGGGCTGTTTTAACATGTTTGCTGAAATGCCCAACATTAAAAGACTGCCCTTAAAATAGTGACAAGAGAGGAACTACTTTTCATCTGTGCAATTTTGCAAGTTTGGCATTCGGGGCAACCCGAACCAACAAGTTTAAAACCAACAAGTTTAAAACAAGAAACAAAAGACTGAGGAGACGTGACTTGGGGAGTGGCAGCAAATAAATTTTTGCTGGGGCAAAAAAAGACCATTAACTCTTTTACTGAAAAAGACGTTTTTGGAGAAACATGCTCACAGTCAAAGCAAGCTAATAGGCAGCAGATGCTGAGATGCAATTCTCGATGCTTCATCAACTAACACACAGACCTTCCTCAGGTGTTATACCCACACTCAGGAAAGGTCTCTAGATTTACACGACTAGCAGTGAGCCAGCACAGAGGGAATCACAAAGGCAAATGTCATTTAAAAAAAAAAATGAATGAAACTAATAAAAAGCTTCCTTAAAGAGATGACAATTGTTTTCAACAATTAAATAAATATTTGCAATGCCACTATCAGTCAAGGCATTTTGTGTGGTAGCAAGCAAAAATTCAAGGAATTAATGCAAGTACTAAAGCACCTTTATGCAGTAAGGCAGCCAGTTCTTAAAAGAACACTGCTATATACATTATAGACAAAGTCTTCAGTAAGAAGGAAGAACAAAATTACCTCTTGGAAATGAGAAGCAGTCTGAAAGAGAAATTCATGGTAATGTAAATTGCTACTTTTTATTATTTTGATTTTAGAGAAATGCTTAATACGAAACTGTTCTATTCCTTCTCCTTCTTCCCAAGCTACTGACATGCACAAAAAAGGTTCTTTGACCAGGAGCTCATTTGGAGTGTTTTCTCATTTCCTTATGAAAATGTGATATTTCTCTAATCAATATTTCAATTAATACCAGCAGAAATCTCCTTAGCAGATAGGGCACTGTTGCAAGACTTCAAATCTTGCCAGAATTTGGATTTAGGAAGAAAGCCTTGCTACACTCAAGTATTTACTTATTTAGTGATTCTTTCCAAGGTCATATTTTTAAGCTGCAGGGGAAAACCATCCTGAAGAGTAAACTGAGTGACTGGGAAGTCGAAGTACAGAAGCTTGCTGTGACTGAGTTGGTAAGGCTTTCTTTACACAGTGGCCCCACTGAAGAATTGAACTTAAGTGCCTCGGCACAGTAAAGCCTATGTGTTGTCTTTGGGAAACATTTCCAGCTTAATAGGGACGACGTTTCCTCTATGCCTGATGCAGCAGCACATTTCGTTTCATAAATTTCCTTTTCCACCCATTTAAGCAATTAACTTGGAGTGAATGAGATGCCAGATGAATATTCCTGCTTTAAGAATCAATAGATGCTTCTGAGGTGGCTAGCGAGAGAAGGGGAGTCTATTCTAGCCAGCCCTATGTTTTGATGTGTTGCCAAAGCTGCAGCACCTCACTACCAGCGCCTCCACCTTACCCTATTTCAGCAGCTGATTGTGCCCTCTTCTTTTCCTCTTGCTCTGGCACCTGGAATGGTGAATGGTGAAGCCACTGGGAATGGACTTCCCACCAAGGAGAGGACTAGTGTCCCTTCAGATCTAACAGAGGTACAGTTCTGGAGCCTTCTTCTGCTCCCTGCCCTCATGCGGATTAACTCTTGAATTGTGAATTCTCCCCTCAGCAATAGTCCAACTCTGAGGCGGTTTTTAGCAACAGTGAGGCCCAGAACTGGCAGTTGAATTTAATGCTGACAATGTTTACATGTCTAAAAGTCATTAAGGAAAACAAGCGCAGAAGGTTTTTGGTCTTAGTAAAGCAGTCCTTACCCATAGAGCTGGAAACTCTTCTGGATTGTCCCTCACCAAAAACATTGTCAAATGTCTTCCATTTGCAGAATATGTACTTCTGGAGATGCTTGAGCTGGAAAGAAGGTTAAACATGAGGCATCTGAACAAGGGTCTTCACTCCAAGTCATCATCCAACCCAGGCAATAAGGGACAGATGGGAAAGCAAAATTTACTTGCCAGCTGAATATTTGCCCAGTTGAATATGTAAGAGGATGAGATGCTGTGACAAAACAGCAAATCTCCTCTTGCAGTCTGCAGCGCATCTTTTCAGCAAAGGTCAGCACTTTCAGGCTGAGTTTTCAAGTGTGGGTTCTTACACGGTTCTTGCAAGACATTTGCCTGCCCGCTTCAGGAAGCAGGTACTTATCACTGTGGTTGTGTGGTCTGTGTGAGTGAAGCCTCATGTGTGCAGGAAATGTAATCCTATGCATTTCTTACAGTCCATCTTGTGCAATAGGAACAAATTCCTTCCACTCTGAAGAATATCATCTCATTCTTAAATTGGGTAAGGTGGAGAATCAGTCCAAAATAGATGGAAATCTGCATTGGAACTCAGCTGGGGGTGATTACCTGTGAGAGGATAGAACCTCATCCCACACCATGTTCCAGAGCAAGACCTGGATCGTAAATCACTAGGCAAGCTCATGCAGGTTCTCGTCTCTTTTGGGAGAAATGGTAGGGGATGATTCCACTAGAAACGCTCCTCCTTTGTTTGTGCATATATTGAACCTAGCCTAATTTATCGTAAAATGATTAAATCTTAGGGCCTATGTCTTTGGGATTTAAAAATTATCACACGATAACTGCTTAATGCAAGATGCAGCATTGCAGAAATACCAGTTGTATGCATTTCAATATAGGCATAAATCTCATGGGCCTATTTTTGCATTGGCTTCTTATTTTGACCTCTTAGGTTTGGCTGTCTGACAGAAAGCACCACATCCGATTCTGCTAATTCTTTTCTTTAGGTCCTTCCCGTTAGAGAGTCGATGTGGTCTTGCTGAATTCTTGGATAAATTCACTTTGTACAGTTTGGCCCTCTGGTATTAAAAATAACTTTCCTCCCTAACAAGGAAAACAACAGCATTATGAACATATGCCTTCATTTACAAACATCTATTTTGACACCTGGATTTCAGTTCCTACATAGAAGCAGTTCTGGTCCTTAGCTAAACTGATGGTCAGTGTCTTTAAAAATCAGCACTGTTTCTGTGAAAAAGCTAGATTTCGGGTTTCAGTGATTGAAAAAGATGCCATATTGAAGAGGAATAATATTTCATGATAGAAAGTGACAGTCCTCAAACTCTATAGAAATAACTTTAAAGCCCTTGATGCTTAAAACAATTGCCTTTGTGTGGAGATTTTTCTCCTAGTACTTTCTGAAACATGCTCAGTCTGTACTGAATTGTTTTCCCTCTGGAGGTTCACACCTATTTGGTTTTCTCCTGGAAAGAATTATTCCATCACCAGGACTGAATAAAATGCAAGTGTGCCAGGTTGGCTTCTATTTTGTTTTAACAAACACTTCAGTTATGTTTAATTTTATGATTTTTGCTTTGTCACTGTGATTTCTCACACACTGTTAAGCAATATTCATTTTAAATGAGCACTGAAGTGAAGTCATCAAAAGAGGATTCTAAGGCACATTTATGATGGAAGCAGCGTTGTGAAATCAAGACTGATGCAGCACAAAGCTATATCTATGTTGTACTGGGCACGAAGATCCTCTCCTGCTCCATTGACTGTAAATCACTGCTGCCAAGTTGCTTCTGAGCAAACTCACCTTGCTAGACTAAGGGTTTGGAGCCTGAGTTCTGGGTACCATTTTGGGTCAGAGCATCAAATACATGCTGGGTTTTTTTTTCCTAACCTTAAGAAAAAGGTTCTTCAGAGAAGATCATGTATATCAACTTACAGGATCTTGAGTCTGTTCCATAACAGAGGCTCTTTGCAGAGGACGTGTCTTCCACTTCAGTTCTAGACCCTAACGTGCATTTGCTGACCTCACTCCCAGTAATGTTTGCCGTTGCATGTGTACAATTCTAGTGGGTGATGACTATTTTTTCCTGAAAGCCACTCTTTATGTAGCCATTTCTCAGGCAGAAATGCAGTGAAATTTTATATTTTCTGCCAAGAAGGGCTTGGTATAAAGTAAAGCAGTTTCAAAAGCCGTTCTGATAATGAAGAACTATTATGGAGGAGAAATATTTTCAATGACTCTGGAGGCAGTAAGAAATAGAGTAAACTTTTAGCCCCAAAATTCTGTTTTCAAAGCATAGGAATAAACTAGTTATCTCCTGATGGCCATCATTTTACATGTTAGTTTCTAGGCTTCATCCAACACAACAGATCTGAGAGTCTTCAGCCACAACAGCTAACATCTGTTGAAGGAACCTAAACTTTCGCATCAGAGTTTGTGCTCCTAAAACACTTAATAATGCTCAGCAGAAACATAAATCCAGCTTTTGGACAGATGACTGCTTCACATTAAAGTTTATTTGCCAGCAGTTTGCTGTACACTTTCCATGGATACTCAAAAGAATCATTTCTTGATATTATGATGTTGGTCTGTCAGTAATCTTCAGTTTCCACCTCACTTGCCAAGCCCTATGAATCTATTTAGCCTCCCACTGACCTATGTTTGTGAAAATTTCAGAGTGAATTTCAGCACATAGCAAGGATTTACTATCCCCCTAGGTTGGCCAGTAGTAGTCTCTTACTTGTCTTGTTTACAGCTATAAGGTTCACTGATACTAAGGAGTAAACTGTAATGAAAAAACTTTTTAGATCATGTGTTTAAAGCTCTAAAGAAATGTGCCCACCTTCCCAAATCACATGCTGATAAGGTTGCTGTCCAGGATGGTTTTGGAATTTTTTTTTTTTCCATTTTCAAATGCCAGGACATCAGATATGACATTTGTTGCAGTATATTTCTAGGGTAAACTCCAGCAACGCTTTCCTGGGCTTGGGGATGGAATTCATGACCGCATGAGGAAACCAGTCCCAGTCTCCCTGTTACGTCCCAGCACTGCAAATAACACAAGAGTGGTCAGAGACCTCACTTGCAGTGGTTGAGATTTAGGCTTTTGATCTGTCTCATTCAGATCCAGCTCTTAAGCTTAGCTCACGTATTTATCAGGTGAGAGCCCTCCGCCCACCTCCCTCAGCCTCTCCCTCTCATTCCCTCCTCTTGAAATTGTTCCACTTTCTAAGATATGATTTAAAACTCCTTGAGCAGGCAGGGATGTACAAAGGGACTCAAGAGAAGCAGAGATACGGAGTGATGAAATGTACCAGGTACAGCCTTGCCGACTCTCAGCGCCAACCTTGGACCACATTGTTCTTGCCTAAATGTCTCTTCATACGGCTTTGGTATTTGAAGACAGAACGGATCAGACGTTCTTTCGGGTTTATTTGTATGGTTGTGTGGCAGATTAGCGCTGTCCTGAGGCACAAAGAGGAGTGCATGGACCGGAGCCATCCTGGTGACTGACGTCCCTGGACAGATATCTATTCAAACTTACTATGACTGTATGTGGATTTCAGAGGATTTATCAAAAGCAGAGCTAAATGTCAACATAAGATTAATCGGGAATACAAGTCCTCACAGGTAGCTGAGTAGCTGAAGAAACTCAAATAAAAGCAACAAAAATGTGAAGATAGATTGACATGTTAGAAAAAAAAAGGTTACAAAAACTGATTTGGCAAGGAGACAACAAGCGAAGGGCATGCTCGTTCCAGTTTATTTGAGGCATGAAGCGCCAAATAACAGAAAGATTATTTGAAGATGAAGGAATTTTGAGGATTCCTTCTCATTGAAGGCTCAGATCAAATGCATATTACATACCAAAGAAGACTGTTTAGAGACCAAAGAAGCAAACCAAGTAGAAAATGGCAAAGCTAAACAACAGCATAAAATATTGTGAGAAAGAGAAAAAAAATGAAACTCTTTTTCTCAAATGAGAAAAAGAGAACTGAACAAATTATGGTAGATTAAATATAAAAACAAATCTGAAAAGGTTTTAAGGATTAACTTTAAAAAGTCACAAAACCCAATAAAACTCCTATATGTGTATTATAAATGTCTCCCAGGGAGTGTGAAGATGTGAAAGGAGCTTTGAAAAAAAGTAACAGCATAAAAGAGAAGAAACTTTTTTGAACATTTTTATTTACCACGGGGGCCTTAACACATATTTTGGAGTATCTACCTCATCTTCATTTATCAAAAATAGAATAAATTAAGAGAAACGAACTGCAACAATTTAGCAGCATGACATGATATTCTTCCAGGGGTTCAAAAGAAGTGCAGATTTGAAGTAATGGACCCCTCGCTGTCCTGTGTGATCTCTCATGTAAACAGGCCTCCTCATTAAAGAAATGGAAAGCTGTAAGGATGGTGCCAATTTTCAGTAACATCTTCCAAACACACATATAGAGTAGATATGAAAGTGGTGCCAGGAAAATTGAAGGAGTTATAATAAAGAATAGGATTATAGGGCACCCAAACAAATAACATTTTGGGTGGAATAATCAATCCAGCTTTTGTGACAGGAAGACAAATCCTGTAGTGTTCTTTGAAGGAGTCAGCGAGCATGTAGACAAGGAAGAAGTGATTGACAGAGTCTCCTCAGATTTCCTAAATGCAATCAACAAAGTCCTTCACCAAAGCCTGTTAAAGCAACTGCCATGAGATAAGAAGCAAGACCCTAACATGGATACATGCCAGGCGAAAAGATAGGAAACAAAGAGTAGGGAATAATGGTCAGTTCCTGTGTAGAGGGAGTTCCCCAGTGAACTTTCAAGGAAATCTTTTGTGGTGTTTATGCTGTACAATATGTGTAGAGATGACCTGGGTGTCTAATGGAAGGACAGTTTGCTCATCAAGCCACACAGGACTATTCAGCATAAAAATGAAAGCTCACTATGAAGATTTGCAGAGGCAATAAATCAGCGCTGCAGTAGTGATGAAAAAATGCCAGATGGAATTCAGCACTGATAAATCAGAGGTATTCCACCTCAGAAAAAAATATTACTCAATTAAAGTACATAATGATATGCTTTACAGACATTCTGTAAGCTGTTGCCCTTTAGAAAAGAGATCTTGGAATGATCTTAGTAGCTCTATAAAAAACAGCTGAGTGCTCAGTCAAGATCAGTCAAGAAAAGTGACTTTTTTGAATTTACAAACTATTTGGAAAGAAACAGAGAAAAAAAAGTAGACATCCTTATAGTACCTTATAAAACTGTGGTGCAAACACATCTTGAATCCTGTGTACAGTTCCAGTTTCTCTGTCTTAAAAATTATATAGCAAAACTTACAAACTTCTAGAGATACAAGTCAAGGGACATAATACAAATACAAGACCTGTGGAAGGATGTAGTATCTTCAGTTAGAAGAGCTAGAACAACCAGAAAAATTATGCATCATGCTGAGCACCCAGCAAAGGCAGCGAAGAATGGAGGAAGGTCTTAGGATCCAAAAAATACTCTACCATTTCTAGTTAGTATCATTTAAGTGACATCAAATATTAATTATAGGTACCTAAAATCCTTGTCTAGCCTGGAGAGAACTAGAAAAGGTACAGAAAAAGCTTGCAAGAGTGACCATGGGAACAGAATGGTGCCCACACAAAGAATGAATGAATAGAATGGGGCACTTCAGCTCTGAAAATAAATGTTCAGCGGACAATGTAAGTGATTTATAAAATGGAGAGAGAAGTGGAGAAGGCAATTAGGAAATGACAGCTCATTGACTTATCCAAAACAAGAACTAGACGTGTCAGCACTGAAACAAGTAGGTGACAGGTTTGAAACAAAGAAAAATAATGGTGGAGCTCTACACACGGCCAATTATGGTGGTGTTGTGAAAGGCTACAAAGCTTGAAAATGGTTAGCCCACATCAGAGACAAAAAATCCAACAGGTATTAACTACAGAGTCATGAGCCCCTGTCTCATGAAATCCATGGGCCACAAACCCCATGGAATTTTAGGAATGTCCAGGAAGACATGATGATACTTTTTTTTAAATTTTTTTGCCTTTATGCTTTTCCGTGGTCATCCAATATTAATCACCATCAAGTAAAAGACCCCGGGGTAAGGGGGATCCCTGTTTGACCCAGTGTCACCTTTTGTGTTTTTACAGGTTCTGGGCTCGGCGGATCATACCACAGTCGAGTCCAGGTTTCTCAGTTGCAGCAGAAGTACAACTTAGCACAGGCCCTTTGCTGGTTATGGCACGGAGGAGGAGTGGAAAGGAGAGCTGATGGCCTGGCAGGCTGTGCTGCCTTCATCTTGCTCAGACACAACATTTGCTGCAAGCTGGGGCTCGAAGGTGGGGCAGGAAAGGATTTGGGTTGTCTTGATGCCAATGCCATTGCTTGGCGATCTGGATCAGAGACCTGGTGACTCTCCCTTGCCTGGGGTTCAGCCCTGCTGTGCAGCTACAGATAGTCAAGGAGCCTCACGTTGGCCTCGCTGCTATCAAATTCTGGGATTTTGAGGGACAACTCACCAAATCCACTGACGGACTCCTTGTGTGGGGGGGATTTTGTTCTGATCAAAATATCAGTATCAAACACAAGTGCTCTGGCTCTAGGATGATTTCCTGACTTTCCTTAATGGTATTTTTTTAAAGAGTATTGTTCTTGAATGGAATTTGTTAAAATTAATCTGCAGGTAACCGCTCTGTTCAATTTTTTGATAAATGGATCTAATTCAACATTTATCTCCAAAGGGGCCAGGAAATGAAAATATTCCCCATTCCTTAATAATTATTAATTTCCTGTCACTATTTTCCTTACTTCAGGAATTTGGAAAGTCCTAACAATCTTATAGGGTTGATTAAGGGGTAATTTGGAAGCGAGATTGGGGAGGGGGGAGGTAAAGGAAAGGAAAATTATTTCTGAAAACTAAAAATAGTTTCAAATTCCCGCTAAGAAATGACAAATTGTTATATACACACTCAAACACGGTTATGTATATTTTGTTTTAAATTCCAATTTCAAAATGTACTGCATAAAGAGAAACCACAAATTGAAACTCCATGTGCTCACATTGGCACAAATTCCAAACTTAAGGTTTTTTTTTTTCTAAATATAACCTCCCCTAAACCCCCTACCTCAACCTCTCTCCACCTCCTGTACCCACTTTTTAAAGTAAGAACACAGAACATTTTGGTTTCTTAGTGATTTTTTCCTTTCCTTCCTTTTGAGCTACTATTGAAGGGCCAAGGTCTTAGAACATTACTCCGGTAACATTTCCATTGCTCTCAATGGGAGGCTTGCCCGTGCGAGGTCCTCAGTATTTTTTCTAGTATTTATAAAATATTAAGGAATGAGTGACAGGAATGAGGAACCGTCTTGGCAAGAAAACAACCAGCAAGAGCCATTTTCTAAAGGGATGCAGGGTAGGGAGGGAGGATAACGATGTGAGGAGTGCTATGAAAAACTTTGCCCCTCTTCCATCTCTGTCATCTCTCACTTTTTAACAGAAAGGCCTTTGAGTATCGCGTTGAATATCTGAAGAAAATGAATTTTTGAGGACTCAATCCAGGTCACAGGAAACAAGCCACATCAAAAACCTCCAAATAAATCACCTCTAATTTAAGCAAAACTGTACCAGAAACTAAAGACAAAATAGCCCTTTCAGCTTTCGGAAAAGAAATCAACATCAAAAGAGGAACCCAAAGTAGAAGTCTAGAAATGTAAATTTGCTGGACTCTTCACACTTAAATTTTCATGCTTCTTCCATTTCCTTTTACAAAAGGAGAATGTGGTCAGGCTCGAAGGACTAACATGTCTTATTAAAATGTAATGTAACAAATATCCTCCTTTAGATAACTGAAGAATCATTATAAAGAGAATTAAGCACTGCTGTTCTGTCCCGGTTTGAACGCTGTGGCTCAGAAATTCTGACTCATGAGCTGCTAATTTCTCTGTTTATAAAAAAATGTGTAGCTGTGAGCAGCGATGAGAGAGAGGGAGGGTAAGGAACCTGATGAAAGCTGTGTGTCGAGTTCCCTCAGTTCCTATGAGGAGAGTTACAGGAGTCCCAAAAGGCTCCCACCATTTTCATTGATATTGCACACAACAGAAAAGTATCTCTGTCCGACAGAGATGAAGGAGCACTTCCACCTCCTCTTGCATAGGGGTAGAGCTGGGCACAGAGAGGTGCACGGGGTCTGTGTGTGAGGATGGGCTTGGTTGCCCTTTGGCTGGTGTGAAGTGTCAGAAGTTGGTCAGTAAGACCACTGTATTTGACTATACGTGTGAAGAAACCATGCCTGGATAGCGTGCTGTGCACAGAGATTCTGGTCAAAGCGGGATGCTGATCATGCTCCCTTATTGGTAATTGCAATTATTCCTATGAAGAAAAGTATATGCTTCCTGTTATTGTTCTTAAGCAAGTACCAGAGAAACAGTAAATATTCACAACACTAACACCGAGGGAGAAAAAAATAACTCTGGAACAACCCAGTGTAGAATAATGTGAATTAATTGTTGCATTAGTACATTCAGGAGAAACGCTCCATTGACAACTCTCCAAAACGCACTGCTTGGAAACCACCTGAGCCGTGCCTTAGTTCTAGACATCTGTCACCACAGTTATTAGTTGAAAACAAGCATAACATGGAAATAATCCTTCTGTTTAAGACAGGAACAATAACTAATTAACTGACATGAAATTGCATCAATATCATTATCTCATGTTGACTTTTTGATAAATCTTTAAAGAACCGTTTGTGTTTTCCGGGGTGAAAAACTCCGCCTGTTTCCTAGCAGGAACCCTGCTCCAAGATGTTTTCCCTAAAGGTTACCTAATTTTGCAAATTCAAGTTATAATGCTTTCCAAGCAGGTTTGACATTTTATTAGTTTTTTTTTTTAACAAGCTTCAACCTTTCACAGAATGCAAACTGGTGTACTCAGCATGGTAGTAGAATAGCAGCTGTATACTGTGGATTCAGTTCACAGCCTTTCCAGTTTAGTTTTCAAGTGTTAGGCTGTTAAAGGCATTTAGGCAAATATGTCCTTAGGTATCTATTTCTCACAGAAACTGATGAATTAGGTACTTTTCACAGAGTTTCCAGAATCATATAGGACAGTGCCAGCAATTCAGGTCACAAAAATATTTCTGAAATTATGATGTAAGACAGTTTTTCTGGAAATAGTCATGTTTATAATGTAAGTTTTTTTCTAAAAGGACATTTTCATGGCAACTCTGCTCCTCCCATCCTAGCTTAAGAGCTTCCTCATCAAAGTGTATTAATACCTCCTTTTTTTTTTTTATTGCTCTTCTGGTTTTGGGGTATTCCTTGTAAATGCAGCCCAAACACTTCATGGACCTTGGAGGCTTTTCTAAGTGATCAGATATTTGACAGTGTCTAATGGTTGTGTGTTCAGTCCAGGAGATATTGTTTCCCTATTAACTCAGTTTTCAGAAAGTGCCATATCTCCTCTCTATATCATATATTTTTAAGGATTTTAAACTGCCATCAAATTGCTTTTGGAAAGAAAAAGTATGTAATATGAGGTGGGGTGTGAATACTTCCAAAGTTAATTTGACTGACCCAACATAGCTTAGATCATCACACAGTCATGTGTTCAGGACACCAAGGCTCTACAGTCGCTGCATATTCAGCCCCAAATCCTCATGATTGTGTGAATAATTATCCCTTCATACTGGCCTGGAAATCTTGGACAGAATTAGCAATCACAGCAAGGGTGCTAAGAAGTAATTTGTACTGTACATCTGTTAGCGTCCCTTCGCCCAGCTGGAACTCGCATGCTCTCCTCCCCATCTTGGGTTTCTCAGATTATGTTGATGTGTATTTAAGCTGCAAGAACATGCAAGGCAGTCGGGCAAGGGGGAGATACAAACTTTCCTGGTATTTTGCTTTCAGTTTGTGATGTCTCTTGTCAGGATGGGTAAGGAAAGAAATTTCGTTTGTCCTCTTGTTCCCAACTCGTCTGGGTAACCTCAGTGATATGGTGAGATAAGCGTATAAGGATAATGCCGCTGCAAACAGAGAAGCAGCATCAGATCGCTCAGACAAGTGTCTGCTCCAACATCTCCCATGAGAACGCCTTGATAGAAATAAACTGGTGATGTATCAGTTAGATACAATTGACACAGATTTCCAAACAATTTCAGCCAAAACAATAATTTCTTATTTTCCTGGCTCCTCTTTTTTCAAAGGAAAAATAAGTCAGTATGTCATTTTAGTCATTGAATATTGATATGAACTATTGCCCTCTGATATTAAAGTCTATCTCTTCATTCCTTCTCCTCTCCAGGGAGAACCCTGTGGAAAATGTGGCGGGGAGAGGCTGCCAAGGGAATGTCATTCAAAGACTGCAAGGTATAAGAAGGATGAAGTACCTCATAGCTGACCCTACGTTGAGCAGGAGGCTGGAGTAGATGTTCCTTCCAACTTGAATTATCCTATCATCCTATAAGAGTGGGAAAGCTTGAACTTCCAAAACTATTTTGCTATTTTTTTCATCAACAAAATTCAGGGTAGCCTCTTGTTTGACTTCTGACCACATCATCTTTATGCTTAACATGCTTTCTCTCACTTACTCTTTACCTTCCTCTCCTTTACCCAAATGCCACAAACTCTTTTCATGCAATATATTTTTACTTTATGCCAGACTTACACAATTCATCTGGGATTTGCTTTGGACCGCATCCAAAAACACCCACACAGTTGCTCTCAAAGTGATGAGATTTATCCAAAGATGGATTTGGCATGTCTATGTTTTGAAGGGCTACTGATCTTTAGATGCTTCAGAAAGAGATTTTAAGAAACAAAAATAAACCCACAAAACAATAAAATCTAGTACCATGAACAGTTTCTGTGTTTAAGTGTAGAACAGTTGATGCTGGTAGCTAAAACAAGCAGGATGAAAATTTCCACCTATGCACCAGCAAGCCAGTATCATGCAAATATATGGCAATTGTGGAGGTATATAAGCTATGACTATTCAAGTTTTCATGCCATGGATGACTTTCCACACTTTTCCTTCAGAATGATGTTGGATTCAGGTTTGAGAAGGTTACAGGCGGTCAGTGGGATCTCAACACTGTGTTGATTAATTTTGTTCCATCTTTAGATGCCTAAAAAGATCCCCAGGAGAAGCTATGTTCCTGGGTAAGATGCCAGATTATGAATCGGAGACCTGGTTTTAATCCTGACTCTGTTCCTGGTCTACTTCACAGCTTTGACTGAGTTGCCTTTCCCCTCTGTGTTTTAGCATGGCCTTCTGAAAAATGAGGGTCCACAACACAGCCCTCCATTATGGAAGCGGTCAAAGAGGTACTGATGAGAACTGCAATATAATGAGTAGAATTTTGTGCCTGCCAGCACAGCAATTCCAAAACCCGCACCCAAACTCATGAAATTACCTTTTAAATGATGCAACAGAATCAATCTTTTTGCAAGATATTCCCTGCATTTGTGTCCCCTGGGTAACAACGGTGGAGAGCACTGGCATGGAAAATAGCCCATAGACAAGACCTTTTTTGCCCGAGTTTGTGGGCTATGCTGTGTCAGTGATGTAAGGATACCAGTCTCTTTCCAGAGGTGTGGGTTATCAGAGGAGCTTTTGCAGTGTCTCGAACGTCAGGCTAATGGTCTCACATACAGATTCTGTAAGATGCCTTTCATTCACCCTGCCAAACAGGAGCTGGGCTTGTGATGCCTTCCCAAACTGAAGGGCCCTGCTCCATGAATGCAAGCAATGTTAAAGCCTGAATAATGCACACAGTCTTCCATGCGCAAAATGCTTCCACCTTTCCCGTTGCCCTCCCCTGCCATGTGGTTTAGCTTTTGGCGCTGCAATGGATACCCTGAATCAATGTTAGTTTTTTTGAAAGACTAACACTGAACACTGAAAGCCTGAGTCAAATCCAGCGGAGTTACAAGTCCATTGTTTTTTCTTTCTGGATGTATATCACAGATGAACTGGCTCTATTACAGAAGCATGTCTGGTTTTCCCTTGGAGCCCAAAGGGCACTTCTATAGTAATCAATCCAAATGCAAAGTCCAAAATGCTGAGAACAGCATTCTGTTCAATGCATATGTGTTGCCTCAGATTTACCCTGTACACAGAAACTGCTTAGAAATGGAAAGACGGACGATATCAAAACTATCCAAATCATAATACTTACAGAACTGCGCACAATGTAAAGAACTACGCACAATGTAATGACAACTTGCGGGTACTGTGAACCACCATCATGCTCTGAGAGATATTTCAGTTTTCATTTCAGTAAAATCCCAGCTCCTACACAAGCAAAAGCTTGTCCTGCTCTGCCTGGCTGTAGGAGAATATTTGTGGTATTTTTTTATGATGGAAGCGGCTGTCCGCTAAAGACCGACTGAAGGCCATTACCCTCGTTTCTCTCCTGAGTCAGACCGCAACAAATCTCCACACCAAGCCCCACGGCTCAAGGCTGGTGCCATGCTGTCCGCAACGACCCCCAAGGGCTGTGTTTGTTTGCTCAGAATGACCCGGCGGCACGGCCTCGAAACCGCCCCAGTGCTGAGCTCTGCTCGCTGAGAGCAACCGAGGGCTTCCCAGCCCGGAGGAGGTGCAGAGAGGAGAAATGCAGCCACCCAGACTTCTGCCTGGCCTCACTGTAGTTCGTGTGTACCCCTTGGGAAGAGCAACATCCAGTAAGATCATCAAGTGTTCTGGAATATCATCTAGTCTAAACTGAAGGGTCAGCCTGAATACATATGTCCAGTGGATGGTATTGCGGAGTTTCAATATCTACACTATTTGTTGATGAGACAATGTCTGTAAAGGTAAAGGATATACTCTGCGTTTGGTTCCTTCATGTACAGAGCTACTGAAGGCTACAGGAATATTAAGAGGCCTCTGCAGTTACCAGGATCATCTCTCAGGTTCTTTAGGTGCTGCGATTTTCAAAAGTTTCCCCTGTGCACAGTGAAGTGAACCAAGGTAGTTTGGTCTTACTAGCTGACATTTCCTGGCACTGAATATCCGTGTGATGTAGCTGTTGCTTGTCCTAGCACTCCTGTTCTGGTCTCATCCTTCCTCTCCTTGTGCCCAGGGAACACCCAGGAAGACTCCTTCAGAATCATTGCAGATGGAGGGTAAAGTCAGCTGAGCTCCTTAGGGAACACTGTTAGTGCAGGAGTAGTGCAGGACAGCTTACCATGGCCAGGGTTTTCTTAAATGTGTCTATGTTGTATGAACCTAGAGTCCTGCCCACATTCCGGGTTGTCATTAGTTTTCATGCAAAACAGGACAAAAACACAGTCTCCAAACTGTTGAACTTCCAGATAAAATAATCAGTTCAAATTCACTTTCTTACATTAACACTTTTTTTTTCTCTTGTAAAATGTTTTTTATTGCTAAAATCACTACAGCGTTGTACCCTTGGCCATGTCCTTTAATCTCTGGCATCTCTTCAGTTTACTGCTCAAGCTCTTGCTGGACTCCCTTCACGCTTACTCAATTACAAGGACTCCTTCAAATATTCTAATTCTGCTTCATTTCACCTACATACTGCCATAGCTGTCATATTTCACAGGATCCTGGGGATGCACAGGATCCTGGGGATGCCAGGATCTTTTAAAANCTTCAGTTTACTGCTCAAGCTCTTGCTGGACTCCCTTCACGCTTACTCAATTACAAGGACTCCTTCAAATATTCTAATTCTGCTTCATTTCACCTACATACTGCCATAGCTGTCATATATTTTCACAGGATCCTGGGGGCATCCTTTTAAAACTTTTCTTCCACCGTGTCTTTATTTTCTATTCAATCCGTCAGTCGTTCACCACATCCACTCCAGCAGGACCTGTGCACAGCTGAAGTGGGAAGAAAGGAAAATTATTTCAGTATAAATGACTGCCATCAGACAGGACCTTGGCCTAGGGGCAGCTGCACTGTGTTTATTCCATGAAGTGCCATGCATAAATACCTGAGCTAGCTGGGAACATGCTAGCTCAGGTTACAGAAGCAAAGTGTACACACATTAGCAGAAATACTGGAATTACTGGGGTGTGGCATGTAGAGATTGTGCTGTTCCACCCAAACAGAGAGATACTGTGAAGCTAATGCAGCCAAAAAAATAAAAAAAAAGATCATTTCATTTCACTTTTAATGCTGGGATTAGTCAATTAAAAAAAAAAAAAGAAAGTTTGAGGGGGTTTTTTTTGTTTGTTTGCCCTTAAAGAATTATTCTTTTTGTTTTTCATAGCACATTTTGCACAAGTAAAACTTGCAGAGCAGTCACGAAGATGCCGATGTTACAACCGCCTTCCCTAGAGAGCCTGAGTTATTGACTGGAGAGTTGGAGTAAAATAATAACAGTGGAAGAGCCAAGTTGTGCATTTCTGCTTGTCTGCTCACCAGCAAAAATGGTTGGTCTAATTGAGCAGAGGGGAATTAGGAAAAATAGTCTGATCCTTAAAGTAGGCTACTGAGAATCGAGAGACTTCACTGCGGGCACTTACCACTGTAAATCACGGGCAGCTCAGTCCCCATTTCTACTCCTTTCGGAAGAGTTACTCCCAATTTATATTGGTGTATCACAGTCGGGAACTCACTCTCCCCACACATATCCATCTGTATCTCTTTGAGATACTCCTGTAGCCCTCATTCCTGTAGCTTTATCATGAGCATTTTGCTTGCTGCACCAGCAGGCAAAGTGGATGAAATTTCCACATTTCTTTTGGAAATGGGAGGAGTGGGACACATTCCGGTTTGCCTGAGGAAGTCTGTGGAAGGAATTAAACCAAAGTCTCCCAAGTCCTACATTAATACTTGAACCTCTGCATGATCCTCCTTCTCTGTCTCAGTTTCCCCTGGATAATGACACAAAGGAGATTGTCCCCTTATGGAAACCAGCATAACAGATACAATAAATTCATAAAGCGGAGGAACTAGTTGTTAACATAAGGTCCGAGCTTAGTTGTTAAAATAAGGTCCTCTTTCCTGGTTGGAAAGAGCTGTAGAGCAATGGCTCATCCCTCAGTATGTCAGTATCCCCCCTGTATGGCCAGGACCAGGCTAACTGGGGGTCACAAAGCCTGAAGCAGGACAAAGCTGCTCTTGGGCTAATGGGGCCCTTGCCCCATTTCACTTGGGCTAAAACCACCCGAAAGGTCCTCAGCCCTCCAAAGGGCTCATGCTTCACCAGCAACGTGTGCGCTCGAACTTCCCAGAGAGAAGATAAACACGGCTTTCAATGCCGATTAAAATATACATGCACTTTTGAAACATGGTAGGTCATTACTAATTCATGGCTCTTGTCCAACAAATGGAGAAAAACATTTCCCCTCATGGGTTTAGCAACAAAATTGAGAAAAAAAAATCAATGACTTATACTGTACACTAAAACAGCTTAAAGCACAAACATTTCCAAAGTACAATATTTCAAGCAGTCTTGTAACCAGAGGAGCTATTTTTTAACTGGATTCCTACTTTTTTACTACCAACAGCCTTGTCTTATTTGCAGAGGCTCTGCTAGCTGTCAGACATGCTGACTCCACTTAATAAACTCACTTAGAGCAGAACTTTCTTAAGTCACAGTGTAAGTACATAAATTAGTTGTTTTAGCATTAGACCAACACACTTCTCTTTCTTCACTCTCTCTCCAGCACTGAACCACAATGAAGAAAAGCTCTAGTCTCAAAAGAACCAACAGCTTGTTAAAAAAACGCTGCCGTAACCCGATGTGCTTAACACCCAGCTGCTCCTCCCAGCTCTGGTTCTGTGTGCAGGGATACTTCCCTGTGGATAAAACTGCGTTTGGGTCCCTCACTGCAAGGATGTCTTCTGAAAGGGTCCAGCTGGGTGAGCAGTTGTTGTGGTGAGGGATGCACAGGGGTAATGCTGGGTCACGAGAAGAGTNAAATTAGTTGTTTTAGCATTAGACCAACACACTTCTCTTTCTTCACTCTCTCTCCAGCACTGAACCACAATGAAGAAAAGCTCTAGTCTCAAAAGAACCAACAGCTTGTTAAAAAAACGCTGCCGTAACCCGATGTGCTTAACACCCAGCTGCTCCTCCCAGCTCTGGTTCTGTGTGCAGGGATACTTCCCTGTGGATAAAACTGTGTTTGGGTCCCTCACTGCAAGGGTGTCTTCTGAAAGGGTCCAGCAGTGAAAGGGTGAGCAGTTGTTGTGGTGAGGGACGCATAGGGGTAATGCTGGGTCAGGAGAAGAGTTTGAGTTTGCACGAGGTGAAACTGGAGCACCAGGAAACGGAGAACCTCACCAGCGTCTCCCCAGATAAGCAGGAACAAGAGGTATTTCATCAGTGGGTGGATCATAGCTTGGTTCTCTGTGAAAATAAAGCTCAGATGATCCCATGGTCGTACCAGTTCCTCAGCCTTGCTCGTAATTCCTCCATCCATGCGCCATCTTCGATCATGCTTGACAGAGAAAAACACATTGCAAAAGTAAATACACACGTAAAACTGAGCAATAAGGAGGAAGCCTACTGAATCTTCCAGCATATCCAAGAGGATAAGGTATTTTGGTGGTAAGGCTCACATTTTCCAAGAAACAAGAGGGAAAGAGAGTACAAGTGCAACTTGTCCAAGGGCCCTGCAACGCTTGGAGACTGACCCTCACCGTGGCCTCAGTCCTGGCCCCGTGTCTCCCTCTGGGCATATTCGGAGTGGCACAGGGCAGAGCTTGGTATTTTGAAGGCTGGGCTTCTCCTGCCAGCTGAAACGTGTTGGACCTGCTGGTGGCTGCTGCTTTTTGACAGTAAAATACCGTTCTTGCTAATAATCTCCATGTTATATCTTGAGAACCAGATTTAGCCCTCTGGTAATTTGATCTTAATTAAACAATTCAGCTGCCAATCCTGTCCCTTTCTGGTTATCCCATGTATTGCAATGTTTGGTGTTAATCAAACACAGCAGGCATTTTATCAGCCCTAGCGTTGTAAATATAGCCGCATTTCGGGGCAGATGCTGATCGCACAGTTTGCCCAGCCCTGCCCTACCTCTCCCACCAAGCTGAGTCACTGGAGGCATGGGGTTAGCACAGCTCCGTGGCGTAATGCTCAGCAAGACTGGGCAGATAGGAGGCCTTGCTAATCTTACGAATCTCATCTTTCACACTGAAGCAGTTGGCTGAGATGCATCTTTTCTCATGTGTTTGAGTTATTGTATAACATGGTCGTCTAAGTTACATAGTGGTTTCTCTCTTCACTTTCTAAACCCCACATAGGAACTTACGGATGTCGCCTCTGTCGGTTGTGATGTCCTGCAGCCCCCATGTCACCTGCTCACGGAGTGGGTCTACAAACACACAGGTGCCACCAACACACCAAGCTGTGCTCCAAGAGCTAACTTCACCTGTCCTTGCATCATGCGCCTTAACTTTTTGGGGAGTTTTTATCCAGATACGCCAAATTACCATGAGGTAATCATCAGGAGCTATATTTTTTCCCCTCCTGAAATAACTGGAGTAGCCAAATGTTTCTAGTTACACTGCAGTGAAAAAGTCTTGTTCACTCCCAGAATGAAGATCTCAGCTGTAGGGAACAAGCAAGCGCTGGGGGCTGAGGGTTTGCAGCCCGTGCTGGACAGAGCTTTTAGATTTTGTTGCTTAGCAGAGCTGCGCTGTTCTCCTCCAGGCTGAGCAAGGACCTTGCTGAGGCCTGAGCAGGTTCCAGGGCAGCAGACGCAGATCTGGCTGCATCCCCGGGTGCAGGCGCTTGCCCAGCCCGGCCAGTCTGTGTCCGCACCAGGAGACCCGGCACGCTGGGAAGCAGCCTCTCTCCAAGCACACTATAATTAGCCCCAACAAATAATTTTCTGGTGACAAAGCTACTCATTTTGTAGAGGGTGCTGAGTGGATTTCATTCTCTCTCCAGTGTTTTGTTTTGCCTTTTTTTTTCTTCTATTTGTTTTTCATTCTTTACTGCAGTATTTCACTACCTTTATTTTTTTTTCCCTCGTGGATATTTTCTCTTCTCTCCTGTCAGCCTCTTTTCTCACAGCCTCTCCTAACCCAGTGACATTTGTGTTCAAATATTCAAGCCTAGGGTGCTCAAGAGGGCTCAGGAGCAGGGTAAACAAGTTTGCTTGTGTCTTTAGCATACAGCTCAATTGTACGTTTACAGTAGATATTCTGCCTTAATTTGCTTTTAAACAGCCCCTTCAGCAGCTCAGCGCTCTGCATATTGTTCTTGTAGGTGCATTACAAAACCATAATTAATTAGCTGGGCTCCCCTGTGGATTTTCTCAGATTTTACCCAATCTTCCCGCCAATTTTAATGACCTTCCCAGTCAGGGGCTTTACATCTGTAAATGCTGAGTGCCATTCAGAACTTGGTAAACAAGGGGTATCTGAGCAAAATAGCTGGAGCTTGAAATCAAACAGTTTACTTGTTTATATTATAAGAGACACTGTCAGTCTGGGTGGCTCTTAGCACCTGCCGTGCCGCTTGATGACTGAATTTTGGCTTTCTATCCTGTATTAAGAGAGCTCAAGATTGATCTGTGTTCCCTTTCTATGAAGTTGGGATTGTGAGGAAAGCTGCAGCCTGCTTCCCTATCCCTCTTCTTCAGCCATTTAAAGCAAGAAATGACACTTTGTTCATTGTCACTGTAAAAGTATGGCGCAATCGGCCAAACAATTTTCAGCTGCTCTCTGTTTCTGATGGCTTCATACCAACATTCCCTAGCAGGTGTCATACCAGCAGACAGAAGAGAAGAGAGAGGAGAGAGGAAAGGAAAAAAAAAGGAGGAAAAAGAAAAGATCTGGTGGGCTAGCACGTGGGTTCAGCCTATCTACCACCTCATAGGGCTCAATAGCTCTTCAGGTTGTTTTATCCATAGTGTGAATACGACATAAATCCTAACTCATTCACGCTACGTCTGCAGGGGACCGGGGACAGCGAGCATCACCCATGGAGGGAAGGAATCTTTATCAGGGGGAGCAGCTGCACAGAAAGGAAGCAAGAATTGTTCTCGTTTTGGCCAAATTTGGGTTTTCAGTGATTCTTTCTAGGGCAGAAAGGGGCTCCAGTGTGGTGAATATGTGACTGGAACATAGCAGCTCAGGATCTTGCCTCATATTCTTATGGATGTGGTACAGGAGCATGGCTAGGCACAGCTGCTAAGGTGACAGGGCTGGGGAGTTAGGAGGGCTGGATTAGACAGTAGGCTTAGCTGAAATATAAAGCCATCCCTCATATATAAGTAAATTTAAGAGGTTTTTTTTGGTGAGTTCTCAGAGTTTCATCCCACAGATTTTAAAATACGTTTTCTGAAAATCAGTGTATATATTTTCAGAAAACAAGCATAGAAAGTACAGAACTGTAGCACGACTTTTCCTTGTTGGGGAACAGAATGTGCACTATCAAATGGGGCGGTAAGAGATGCTTTTTAGCATTAATTAGAGGAGTCAGATAGATGATGAAAGAAAATTGTCTCCATGGGATATACAGCCTGTTCTCACCAGCAGCAATGGGATGTACAACCTGTTCTTGCCAGCAGAAATGTTGCTCATGAGTAAAGGGGACCGATGTCTGACTTTCAACATGCTGGCTTCGATTAGAGTTCAGTTCCAATATGTTCAGGGGCTGTGTAGCTGCCCTTATAGTGAGAACGGTAGTAATGTAACAAGCCAACCTTCTTGCAGTCCTGCTTCAGTGGCAATTCGAGCCTTCATCTAAAAGCAGCTATTCAGAGAGGCTGAACCCGCTGAACTAAGACATAAGCAGTCAAGGCTGGAGGTGAGCTAACTAATAAAAGGAGGTAAGCTCACTAATAAAAGGGATTAGGCAACTTTCTCCTTGTGCTTTGGCTTTCCATCTGTAAAATGAGGATGATGGTATCGCCCTTATCTTGCAGGGGAGTTGTGAAGATACATCATATTAATGGTGATTTAAGAGGTGCTCAGAGAGCAGTGGAGAGGAGTAATGGAAGTGCCTCAAGATTTTCTCACTGCAGATTTTGTTTCACACAGAGCAGGACAAGCGCTTTTCTAAATTGCTGCTCCAAGACCTTCAAACAGAAGCAGATTTGGGTCCCTTTGTTTTTCTCAGCGCTTGCACTAAGCCCATTGTTCCCCTTTGCCAAGGCTGGAATAACGCCGGGGAATCTTGCAGATCGGGGCAATTGGGCAGAACAGCGGCAGATCAAAGGCAGGACACAGCAGTGGTCTCAGGGAAGCAGGACTATCCAGACCCACTCCGGGGCACTTTACTGAGCTCTCGGTGACCTGCAACACGCCAGGGATGAGCCTGTGGGCAGCTCTGCCTCAATCTCATCTTCATAAGAGGTAGCATGAAGAGGAGAAGCAAGTGACCAAAGTTCCTGGAGGCAGGGAACACCACTGCATGGACTGTGGTTTTTTCAAGAGAAGCGTCACGGAGTGGCACATGATGAAAAGAAAGGGAAAAAGGGCACTTTACCCAGTGCTTCATCATAACACAAGAAATTCTTCTATCTAACTAAAAGCAACATAGAGCCAAGACATAAAATCTGTCTATTATTATACAGAGCATATCCAACTTGTGGAATTGCTTATTTCAGCATACTACTAAAGTCAAAATCTTTGCAGGACTGAAAGAACAAAGGTCTAAAGAGCACTCAAGAGATGCAGGCACAAAACAAGCGACACTGAGTGCTGTGAGCTGTCGCGTGGTGGCTGTGAGCAGGTGATGAGCTGAGGTACATACACATGTGTATGGGGAGAACAGATGGTTCTCCTTAAGGGCATAAGCCACAAAGGGGGTTAGTCACCTCAGATCAGGTAAATCTGTTGTTTTACAGAACATCCCCCAGAATGAGAGTTTTCTACTCTATCCACTGCTTTGGGGTTCAATGCACTCTCCTTTGAAAATTCTGTGCCGAGAAATGGGAAAGCAGATGAAATGGAGAACTGCTCTGTCCTGTTATAGCAATGTTTAGGTCTGCCATTTGAAACAAAGAATAAGTGGCTGGGGCAGTAGCAGGAAAAAAAGAAAAAAGGCAAGCAGNAACAAAGAATAAGTGGCTGGGGCAGTAGGAGGAAAAAAAAAAAGGCAAGCAAATAATGCAAATCTTCTGCCTGTCCATGCAAAATGCACAGCTAATTTCTCAAGGCCCACTGGGGAAAGCAGTTATCCCAAGGCATTACATGCTGACCAGAGGCTTTGGGAGGAGAGATTGGTATTGCTGGTCATTTTCCTCTGAACTTGCTAGGTCTGCAGATGGCCACAGGTGCCCTAATGATCTGCCCAGAGGGACAGATGGCCCTTGCTCCTCCTCAGCTTCACTTACAAAAAGGGACATGGGGCTGAAGCCAGGTGGTGGGAAGCACCTGGTGGTGAGGCCAGCTGGTCCCCAGCAGAGCTCTCAGGGGTATGTGCTGGCAGCAGGAGAGCTGCAGGCAGGGGACGTCTCTACTGGTGAGGAGTGACACAGGGGTTAGTGCTTGGCATTCAGGTCATGTTTTGCATGAAGGGGACAATTTCACACCTCTGCAATCCCTCTCTGCTGGGCGACTGCACCGAACTACTTTTTTAATTTTTGCAATTAAAAAGTGTTCCTCTGATGTGGCATGCCTGATCTTATGACCTCTCTTCACTGGGGTAAGTGGAGAGAAGAGTTTCAGGAAAAAAAAAAAAGGAGTAGAAAGGTATTAGCTTGTCTAGTAGTCAAGGTGACTGACCATAATCCTACAACAGAAAGCCCAAAGTTCTAGCCTGAGTGTGGACATGAGATTTTTTTAACAAGTTGTTGGCTAAATCTCTGCATCTCTGTGCCTCCATTCAGATGATAGTCATGACAAAGCTTGGTTCCCTTTTTCCATGAGTTTTGAGATCAAGAGCTTTCAGACCTTGATCCTCGTTTGTGTTGACTGATTCCTTTATAATGCATGATTCCTTGGGGCTAGGAAAACGCTGTTAGAGCAGTAGAGAGATGAATGAGCAGGGTAGATGAAGTCCAGACACAGCAAACATGTCCATGTCTTGTATTCCAAGTCAAGCATAGCCACAAGTGCTTTGATACCCAGAGCTTGAGCAATCCCAGAGAAAGAGGACAGTCAAAGCCTGAGCTGTGGATTTGGGATCTGAGTCCATTCAGAGACTGCAAATAGGGAGAGGAGATGGATGCAAGCACTGTGTTCTTCTCAGAAGGACGTTTGCTAAAGTAGACTAAAGACATTTGCTAATGCAAACTAAGCAGCTGAAAGAAAATACATATATTCCTATGTCTTTCTCTTTGAAGAAGTTTAAATGAGACAACATGTGATTTGAAGAGTGTCTTTTAGAGCATCTGAGACACAGTGCGGTGGAAAAATGAGGGGCTATTCTCGGCACATGAAGGAGCATTTGCTTTTTCTAAAAGTGATCTGAATTACTGATTTTGACTTTTGAAAATGTAATCAAAGATGAAGAACAGTCTTGCTTCAGACTGTTCTTTTTCTTTTTTTAAATCAGTTGATACAGTGATTAAAAACCATGGTGTGCCTGCGGATTGTCATGGGAGGTCAGCCCATTTACTGTCTGCAGCAGTAAGACCTTCAGCATCTCTGAAGCACCAGGGCATTAAGCCTCTCTCCCCACGAAGCTGCATTGCTGGAGGTTGCCTCTTCCCAGGGCCAGCCAGAGTGGTAGCCCCTTTGCAGCAGGATGAATGTTTGGATTTTCCACAACCACATTTATTATTTTTTAACTGGAAGACAAGGCTACACTAGAAGAATCAAAAACTGTTGAATGTAAACCTCAGGTTAGGTCAATATTTCAGTAAGGGAAAGAAATGCTCTGTGTTCTTGGTTCTGTTATGTGTTCTGTTCCATAATCCGATTAGTAGTGTGTCCAGACCATGGTTTTGTGGCAATGCTGACTGACACACCACACTTGTTCTGTGCCCACTGCACTAGAAGGTACCAAGTCCTAAATCAAGGTACCAGTTTCCTAAACCCCATGTTTTGTATGATGAAAAGATATTACAGTCAGGCAAAACTGTCCATGCAACATATGCGATAACCCTATTGACAGCAGCAGAATGAGGCCAGAGCTTACACCAGTGGTAACCACAGCACAGCTTGGCAGCAGGAGAGCCAGAATGGGCCCACTGCCTTGTATAAGAGTGAAGAAACAAGTTCCCAGGTCAAAACTGCTCAGGAGAAGACACAGTGGGAGGAGAGGAGTTTGCAGGTCGAGTGTGAGGGCTGGCAGCAGGAGAGTCCCTCATGTCTGAGGGACTCTCCTCACTGAGCCAACTTCTCCCGATGACTTCTGCTCAGCCTGGAGGCGCCTGGCATCACTGAGCATCTGTCCCAATGCAGTGGGACACTGCAGTGTCCAGCCCCGTGTGGGTCAACACAGGTGAGTGCTGCGTGCTGGAGCCAGGAGGCAGAATCCTGCCCTGTGTGATGCACATCCACGTGTGGGGTCCCGTGCAGGGCAGATGTGGCACATTGTTACCGCTGGCTCAGAAAACAGCGTCCGCTCACAAGTGCTTGCTATGGATATAACTCATCTCTTTGGAGAGATCCAACGCTGGGCCTCCGTGCCATTTAAGTTCCTTCTAGACATAAAATTTTGTCATGCAATGCTAACAAATGGACACATGGATTCTATTTTTAATTCTGAATACCCCCACTTCAGGGCTGTTGCTTTTTCCTCCATTTCCTTTCATCACAGCAAGGCGCTTATTAAGAACTCGCTTCTGCAGCAGGGCAGACTCGTACAATTTGGATTTTATTTGCTGAAGAATAACCATCTGTCAGCTACTGAGAAGAAGGAGGAAAGAAAAAAAACTATCCCTGAAGATTTAGTGATATGCAAGACTTTAACTCTCTGAACGCTCAGTATCTCAGACCAGGAACCGAAGTACCGTGGGAAATCAAACAGGAAAATCAAGTAATAAAATGTTCAGAGAGGCAACATGTAAACGTGCAGCATGAGGATGGAGCCACTTGCCCATGGAAAGCAAAGGGCTCAGGTTAATAATCAAAATGACCTCACACTAATAAATTAGACCAAAAAAAAAAAAAGTGAAAGAAGGAAAAGAAGGAGAGGAAACATCTCTTTAAATGCTCGTTGTCAGAGCGCTGCTTAGCAGCTCTCAGTGCGTTAGGCAGCCCTCCCCAGCGCAGGTCTCTGGTTACCTGTTAGGTCTGCAGCAAGCAGGCGCTGCAGCAGCCTCCAGGAGGGTCACAGCCTGCGCACACATGGCGCGGAGGATATGTGAGCTGCTCTCCGTAATTACTCACCTCTTTTAATATACTTCTTACTCCCTGCTGACACCCCCGGTGGCAGCACAGAAAGGATCTGCATCAGTGATGCAGGAGCAGCGGCCACTTTCACAGGCTCAGAAGGCTCCTTTGCTGATGTGCAGCAGAGCCGTGGACCAGACTTTTGTGTGCGCTGTCTGCTAGGCTGTAGCCCAGGGGCCTGTCCCACAGGCTGTTGTGATCCAGCCCTGCTGTTTGCAAAATTAGCCCAGTCCAACACTACCTGGGAGGTGACAAGAGGTGGCCAGGAGCATCTTTAAATGCTGCTCTACTCTTTTCCTGCATGAGTGGCCCTGTCCTGCGGCTGCTGCATGTCTGCGATCAAGAGAAAAGCTCNAGTGATGCAGGAGCAGCGGCCACTTTCACAGGCTCAGAAGGCTCCTTTGCTGATGTGCAGCAGAGCCGTGGGCCAGACTTTTGTGTGCGCTGTCTGCTAGGCTGTAGCCCAGGGGCCTGTCCCACAGGCTGTTGTGATCCAGCCCTGCTGTTCACAAAATTAGCCCAGTCCAACACTGCCTGGGAGCAAGAGGTGGCCAGGAGCATCGAAAAGCTCAGGAGAGTGGTCCTGTCCCCTGGTGCTTCCTATTGCACTGACAGACACCCAAACCAAAAGAGCTGAACCCATGGAGAAATGAATGTTGGTTGATGTTCTCCATAAGGAAGACTCAATCTCTCTTCCCTCTTGGCTTGGAGGACATTTTTTTTAGCCATCAGAGAACCACCAATGGATATATCCAACTTGCTCAAAATACTAACACAAGTTAGAATTCTAACACAAGCAAGTTCAGACATACGCAGAGGGCCAGAGCTTGGAAGGTTTGTCCTCTTCTACCTCTGCATTTAATTCTCCCCTGGTCACTGAGTATTTGCAAAACACAGATGATCTCAGAAGTCAGTACTTCTCAGTACAAGGAGGGACTGCAATTTGAGGGAACAATTAGTCCACCCAAATTAGAGTAGCAGACACCTGTGAAAAAGACCATGGACTTGCAAGGAGTAATAAAATATCATGCCATGCACAGCAGAGTACCAGAACCTAGGAGAGTATCACAAAAGAAATCAGTACAGGCTCAGCTCCCTGCCACTTCTGTTTCTTATGAACATATCAAGAGATGCTGCTGGGCTGCATGGGGTGCATTAAGAGGAGCGTCTCCAGCAGGTCGAGGGAGGGGATCCTGCCCCTCTACTCAGCCCTGGTGAGGCCACATCTGGAGCACTGTGTCCAGTTCTGGGCCCCACAGTACAAGAGGGATGTGGAGCTGCTGGAGAGAGTCCAGCGCAGGGCCACGAGGATGATCAGGGGCCGGGAACATCTGCCCTATGAGGAGAGGCTGAGGGAGCTGGGCCTGTTCAGCCTGGAGAAGAGAAGGCTGAGAGGGGACCTGATCTGTGTCTATAAGTGCCTCAAGGGAGGCAGTGAGGAGGATGGGGCTGGCCTCTTTTCACTGGTGGTCACTGACAGAACCAGAGGAAATGGCTACAAACTGAAGTATCAAAAGTTCCACAGGAACTTAAGGAAAAATTTATTGACAGTGAGGGTGACAGAGCACTGGAACAGGCTGCCCAGAGAGGTAGTGGAGTCTCCTTCTCTGGAGATCTTCAAGACCCGCTTGGACGCAGCCCTGTGCCACGTGCTCTAGGCGGCCCTGCGTGTGCAGGGGGGTTGGTCTAGATGACCTCTAGAGGTCCCTTCCAACCTGAACGATTCTATGATTCTATGGACCTTTGTCTGGGCTTATGTTCCACCCAATGGGTTGGTGCTTTCTTTTTTAAGAAGAAAAATGTACTCCCTTGAACCAAATGCCACTAATGATCTTCACCATCTCATTGAAGTGGTAGGTGCCACTGTAATATTTCCTGGAGAAACAGGGAAGGGAGCACCTCAGCCCATGTAGTTTTGCAGTAGCTATACCATCTTTTTTTATTACTTCCCTCCTTTCTATCCCACATCCAGGCTAAGGGGACTAAGCAGGATCTAAACTTAGGCAAGGAGGGGATCTCATGAGGATCAGGCAATGACTCATGAGTGGCAGAGAGATCTTGAGATGGGAAAGAGCGAGCCATTAGGGAAATTTTCAAAAGAAACATGATTAAATTACATTTTGCACAGATCACCTACCCTAGAGGCTTGTCCTGTGTAACAGACAGAGGACTACAGAGCAGTACAAAGAGTGGCTACGTCGCTTCTCTTTTCTTCTTTCCACAGACAGTCACACCTGTCAATCACCATAAATTGTCAGATTGGACGTTTACTATCTGTTGGGGTTAAATATGTTACTTTCATGCACTAGCTAGAAGCTCATAATTACTTCACACCTTCTTATCAGAGACCAGCTCCATTTTCCTGTTGTTCTTACTTTTATAGTGTTTTGCCTGCTATAAATCTGTCTCCACCGGGAATGCCTCATTTACATCCATTTATTGCAAGAAAGACTGAACTAAATTAGCACTAATTGACCCCAGTCCTAAAGTTTTAGCCACCGCTTCCTGTTCTGGGCTAAGGAGTTTCTGACCATGTAGGTGTATGAACCTTAAAAGATGCTGGGTTAAATTCTGTTCTTGGATAAGGCTATATACACCCCTAGTAACTTTTGTACTTTAAAGTGCTGTTGCTTCAGTGTAAATTAATCTACTCCATCACTTCATTTTTCCAACATTTAATTAGAAAAATACATGCTAAAGCAATTTCATCCTGCTAGGAAACTTTGTATCCATTTGAAGTTTGGAAAATATCTGACTTTTATGTCTGGACTCTCTAGGGCTGCTAACATGTCCTGGGGCTGCTGAAATGACTTTTCAATTCCATACAATTGCACTGATGAAGCGAAACTGTAATTATCTGCTTTATTTTCCATTTTCATGTTGCTTGCTCAATTTCTCATCCTCCCTGCTGCTTTATATTCTGGAAATGTTAAAGCAGAATGGAGAACCGGGCATGGGCTGTTGGGATAACTCAGCTTCAGTCCAGAGTTATGTGCAAAAGAGATGATAGGGAATCTGAGCTTTTTTTGATAGTCCTTCCATCAGCCCACTGAGGAAACATATTTTAGCCAGTGCTTGTGCATCTTGTTTGATTATCTTCAAGGGTATTGGGTGAGGAGTTGCTTGAGGAATTGCTGTTATGTCTGATCCTTCTCTTGAGGTATAGAGCAGCACCCTGAAGCTTGCCAAGTACGCCAAGATGCATGTCTAGGCTGCATTTTCCAATGTTCCTGACATCCTCCTTCGCAGCCACTTGCTGTCACCGGCTGTTTCCAGCATCTGAAGGGCATTGACAGCTCTAGACGCTCTCTACATCTAGAAAACGAGTGGGTTCTTCCTGTAGGAAACAAAATGATGCGCGTGGATAGATGCCACCTCTGAGTCAAACCAAGAGGTGAGCAGACCCAGATCAACTCTCTGTTTGAAAAGAGTGTCCTGCAGAAAGATAGTTCTTTGGTGAAACTGAAAATAGCATTTTCTCATGGTGAAAATCAATTATTCACACCTAAGTAGAGAGTTATAAATTGCATGCTGGAGCCATTTTGGGGCTATAGATGTGAGAGGAGCCTGTTTCTAAACCTTGACAGTTTTTTTTTACAAATGACTCAGCTGGACTTTTTTTGTCTGAAATAAGGCAAATTGCTTGGAACTCAATTTCCTTCTTTTTCTGTCAAAGATGTATTTTAATTGGGAGTGTTCTGTTGTTTCTTTTCTGGCAAAAAAAAAAATGCAGGGCAATAAACAACGTCTTGTTCTAGTTTTCTGCAAGTTTTCCATATTTTCTGGTTTCTTAACTTTGGAAAAATTACAGACTGCCCAGAGGAAGGAAGAACAGAGCAAAAAAAAGCTGAAAATTGTCTCTACTATGGTGAGCTATTTAATATTATATTAATACATTTTATTGTATTTATTGTATTATTACCTTGCATTAATATCCAAACACCTTATACAAGGTATTTTTAAGACCTTTTTAATTGTTTCAAAATATTCTGTTGGGAACTTGTCAGATGGGAGAGATTTCATATTACACAAAGCTGTTTTTTCATATTTAAACCATCTCTTTGTCTAATCTTTCCATAAGGGGCCTCCTTTATATTGTCCAGGACCTGTTCCTCTTTTCAATTAGTGTTTTACTGTTTAAAGATCTGAAAAAGAAAAGCCAAAAAGTCTTCTGATACCAATCCCAAAACCAAATTACCACAAATTATGCCTTTCTGAAATTCAGAACTTTTTCGTGAGTCTCATGGATATGTTTCAAGGCAGAGGTATAACAAACCATATCATTATAAAAAGAGAAATGTTTTGGCTGCATTTAGAATCCCCAAAAAGCAGCTTTTAGACCAAGCCAAAACTAATTAATTATATATATATTTTTTATGCAAGCTTGCTAGCATTTTTGGACTAACTGTTAAAGTATTTCAGCTACTTAGAGTAACTACAGCAAATAAATCCATCAATCTTCATGCTGCTAAACGATATTTTTGTAAAAGCTGACTGGTCTCTACCTAATTTGCACAATATTTTGGGGCAAAAATTTTAAATGATTGGAGCGGAAATACTAACTAGATATGAGCCACTTAAGATCTAGAAGTGACCATGGATTTACCAATGAGGATGAGGAGTCAGGAAACCCAGCAGATGAGCCAGAAGAGCAACATAGATGATATAATGAGTACCCTGAATGCCAGTGCCACAACAGATAGGATTTCCTGTCACAGATGCAAAACTAGGCAGTACAAAAGTTTTTCATAGGTCAGCAGTGGGCTAATTGGGCATCCACTGCCCGCGATGAAGTAGAAATCAGCACGTTACAACCTGGTTGTATGAAAGCTGGTACAAGCCACCTTAGCTCTCCATCTGCTGAGGCTGCAAATCTTGCATTGCCCTGCTCAAGGAGGTGGATTTTGCACTCTGCTCCTCCTGTGTCTGCCTTTGGCTGGGATTTTTTCCACCTATCTTAGGCAAAGGAGCAATGAATCCGTTTGAAGACAACAGCTGGTTGTCTCTCAATAGTCAGCAAAAACCGTGTAGGGTGATGAGTCCTCTCACAAACCTCTTCTCCACTGTCTACTAACAGGACATAGAAATAGTAGCTTGGATTAAACTCGTAACTTTCAATGTTGCTCGAGTGAGGTGGGAATAACATTAAGGGGACACTAGTTTCTCCTTTTCTCCATGCACTGAAAGTAGTTTGAAATGATTTCTTAACCTTCTAACCTCTAAGATGAACATTTCCCCCTCAATCCCAAATACAAAAAGAAAGGCAACATGAGCTTCATAAACTGAGCATTCCAAAAGAAAAAAAGGACTGTTTAGGCCAATACAAATATGTTATCATTTCCAAATCATTTTGGTTTCAACCACTCTGTTGAAAATGAAAAAAAAA